>MU225951.1:821512-869351 GCA_018584345.1 Thuja plicata | reverse complement strand
CAAGGATGGGGTTTGATTAAGATGTAGGTTTTTAGAAACTCAAAAGGGGATGCAATACCAAGTGAGGGATGTGATCAAGGATGCTTTGGATGATGATTAGGATGATGCTAGGCTGATTAGGATTGATATGATTAATGCAGGATTATGCTAGGATGAGTGTGTGATGTGTTTCTAAAGGTGACAACCTAAGGGAGGTCCTAAAATGCAAGCTAAGTGAGCTTAAGAAGAGGAGGAAATTTTTTTTGTTGTGGTAAACCAACTAATCATATTGCTCAAATCCAACAAAAAGCAAAATTTAGATGATATTTGTGCGTGAAATGAGAAACCTTGTTGGTGTAGATCACTTTGTCAATTTCTTTCTGTTTATGAATCTCTTGTTTTATGGAATCAATGATGTGTTGGTACTTGGTAGCCTCTCAGTTTGTGTTTTTCTGTTCTCTTTGCACGGGTGGTAACAATTTTTTTACCTTCTTATGCTTCTGGGAATCGGTCATGTCCTATAAGTAGATCTGATCTTGGATGAATAGTTGGAGGTTTTAAGACATATCTCATAAAAGACCAAATTCTAAAAATTAGAGCCCAAGGTAATCTTTGCAAAGGGACGTTGTCTTGATAATTTGGAAAAAGTTTGATCTCGTTCTGATTTTCAATAGATTTTTTTCATGGCAAGAACCAATTTCAACATAGTCAAAGCAGAAAAGAACAAGCATGTGTCTGAAAACAATCTGACAAGGGACAAAGCAACCTTGAAGGATACAAGCACATGACAAATTTGAATGTTGGGTATTTCATTTGTGTTTTGGATTTTGCAAATGTTATTCAAACACTTCAAGCACACATCTACCTAAGGAATTGGCTTCAATGAAATATTATAGACCCATTGCTTGGTAGTCCGTCAGCTGACACAGTAGTGTCACCCTCAAAAGGGCACCCATTTTTTTTCCTTTTTCCAGGTATTATTGTCATACTACAAAGATCTCTTTCGCAACACAATACCTTGGGACGCATATGATGAGGATCTTGGGGGGAGATTCATCCCTCCCCTCGCACTATAATAAGTCACCGTTTGGGGGTGAATTGGGTAGCTTTATGCCTATAGTGTTTAGTAAGTGTCTCCATTCAATTGTATCCTCTATGTCTGCGCAAGCACAATTCAGGCGTATAGCCCCATAGAGCGTCTTGACAAAAGTGGCCACATAAATGTGATTGAGACCATGAGGCCACACTTAAGTTAGACAAGAGCTGAGTATGAGATGAAATGCTAATTGACTCCTGAGGCTTTAACCCCAAGGAGTAAATTTGATTAACCTGAGTTAGAGTGGTGTGGCTTACACCTTGTTCTCACGTTGGTCATTCCCGGGAGATTTTTCCCTCAATCGGCAGGTGCATCTAAATGATTCAAAGTAAATTGGATTGGCAACAAAAAGGAGTCTAGATTTTTTATTCTCCCACAAGGGGGAAAGAGCATACTCTCCTATCTAGTATCATTTTCTTCACAAGCATGTAAGACAAGCTTTGTTCTTTCCCAAAATATTCAATTGTTTAACACAAAGTAAGTGTGACTAGGTTTTTAATCTTCCCAAAAGGGAAGAGAGCATAATCCCCTAACATTCACTTAGGATTAGTCAAAAAAATCTAACTAATTAGTCTATGTGCCTAAAAAAGATTAACACAAACACGATCATTTTGTTAATTTTGATGTGAGGCAACCTGCAATATAAACGTGAGTAGTTTTGAAGTTGTGTCTTTGATAAGTGGTGCTGCAAAACAACTGATCAGTAGTTTCAATTTAACCCTTTGGCAAGTGTTGAAAATACAAAAACCACTAGACAATTGTTAGCAAATGATCAAAACAATTTGACAGAGCGCAGACGCCGATTTAGGGCACAGACACTAGTCCTTGTTTTAGCCTAAAAAAACAAGCCAGAAACACAGAAAAATAGAAAGTCTATTATACCAGTCACAGACGCCAATTCTTGAAATGCAGATGCTGATTCAATGATTTTCCTGTACTAGCATTTGTGTAGACACTGAAACATGAATCAACATTTTTGAAGACACTGTTGTACTTTCATGTTCCCAAAAACACAGCAAAATAGCAAACAAAGTCACTTTTTCCTTCTTCTTAGTCTTTAGTTTGATCAAATTTAGCCATTTTGAGGGTTTTAAAATAATTAAAAGCTAGTTTTCTTTTACAAAGTGATCAAGATCCATTCCCCTACTAAAATTTTAACATTATAACTACTTGTGAAACTGATTTCTGCTAAAAAATAGAATGCTCAAATATTAAAAAGTAGTGGGAAAGATAGTGGATCTTGAAAAATTGAAAAGTTATGTTTGCAAATCCTCAAAATAGCAATGCTAGGTGGAGATGCCAGTTCAGTGTGCAGACGTTGGTTCAGCGCAGATGTCAAATGACAGTTCAGTGAGAACCGACATTTACGCAGATGCCTCTGCGTAAAATGCAGATGTTGATCCGCGTGCTTGGCAGAATCTGATAGAAAGAACAACAAGAAGTTAGAAAATTTAGGGATGTGGCTCCCACTAGGCATGCTAGAATGTAGTATGGTGAAATCCTCAATCCATTGGGAGCAAGCTCAAAC
This sequence comes from Thuja plicata, assembly GCA_018584345.1. Lineage (NCBI taxonomy): Eukaryota > Viridiplantae > Streptophyta > Pinopsida > Cupressales > Cupressaceae > Thuja > Thuja plicata. Next base: position 866,748 of record MU225951.1, on the reverse strand, counting down.
ATCAAAAGTTAGTGGGTTAGCACACATGATTCATGAAGTGAACAAAGAAACCAACAAAAGACAACATCATAACATCAGATAGAATTAAAATAAGTATATTGCACCCTATTCTACTTATTTGATTTGTTCTTTTAGATTAAATGTGGGTGTCCTCTCTAAAACACACAAAATGCAATGATCCCTAATGCAAAATGCAAGATTGCAAATAATGAAGGAATTCAAGAACTAGTATAAGGAACTAGTCTCAAATTCTTCACAAGATGATATTCTAGGCTTATGAATATGATATACTAACTATGCAAGATTGAAGCTATGAAAGATGCAAAGTAACAACTATGATTCATTTTAACCAAATTGAAGCCTAGCATGTGAAATCTGTGATTTAAGCTTAAAAACATGAGCATGAAAACAAGCAATGAAAATATGAAATCTAGAGCTATGTTAGCATAATAACAATGCAAATATGAGAGATGAAAAATGAAGAGGAGAAGGCCTCTATTTATAAAATTTTGGAGGAAAAGAAGAGGGCTTAGATGATGTGGCATCTATGTGGCATCCACATAAGAGCCACATAAGGGACATATAGGCTTGAGGGATGGCCAATTTTGAGTCAAACTTGGCATTAAATGTTGAGTGGCTCAACATTTTCAAGTAGGGGACAAAGTTGTAAGAAGAAATTAAGAGGGATGGGTGCCCATTTTGGAGAGAATTTCCCCATGTGGGTGAGCATTCCATTAGCCTTAAAAAGGTTAGGAATCACCCTTTAAACATGATTAGAGGACAGTTAGGTGGGTAAATATAATTAGGAAATGAGGTGATTGGAGTAGGGTCAGAATAGGGTAGGCTTAGGGTAGGTCTCTAGGTTGTATTATTAGGTTCCTAGCTAGGGTTTAGATTATAATTCAAATTAAATTTGAATAAATCATGGTTTAGAAAAATTAGGAATATGGAGGATTTTAGTAAATGTAAATTTATTAAAAAGGGAATTTTATGAGACAAATGTATTTAAATGAAATACATTAGAATGGTATTTAAGCTATTGATAAATACTAGCAAATGAAACTATTTAATTGATTAAATTAAATAGTTAGAGGAATAAGAGGGAAAATAATATGAATATTTTTTGACGTCTACAAAAACACTCAGGTGATTACCAAAGAGATTAAGGCGAATAAGTGCAGATTGCTTTGGTGATTAAAAATGATCAAACAATAGTAAATAGTGGTGCTTTCACAGCCAGTTCCAGGTGAACTAGTTGGAGAGTTCTCGTACTCACCTTCCTACCTTCCCCATGTTTTTAGGTAGGCTTTCTTGGCTCCCTTTTTTTCTAGTTTTTCCTTGCTTTCTGTCTCCCTTGTTTTTGTTCTATTTTTTTTTCATCTCTGGTTTCATTTCTGCTGTCGCCTCCCATCGGTGGGTTGGCTCTGCCAGAGGGTTGTCCGCCCTCTGGGCAGTTGTAGTTTAAGGTAGTGTTTGTATACTTTGTATGATAGTGTAAATATTTTCTATATAATCTGTACATTGTGTAATTTCCTATTTATAGCTGTATATATATATATATATATCTATTTTCTTGGTCGGCCTGCGAGTTGTGCTTTGACCCTTGTAATTCTTTGACCCTTTGTATATTTGATGTATATTCCATGTATATCCTTCCATTTATGGCAAGCTCATCGCACACCCTCACGACTAGACCAAATTGTCAAGCTCGTAAGAGAGGTATTCGCCATGGCTTGAACTCGACACCTTGCCTGTTCAAGCCATGGCAACTTTCCCTCTCCTCTGTCATGTTGCCTTAATGGCAGGACTAATTTTCCATGAATGAGCATTCAAATCCCATCCCATCTAGCATTTACTTCCCCCATGTCAGCCCACTTGTCACCATTAATGCCATTACATCGCTTGTCATGTGGCCACATGATGGCCCATGTCAGCCAAGTATGGCTCACTGTCGGTCACATTGACAATGGCTAGTTTCTTCAAACTCTGTGTGCTAGGAAGCCCCTCGGTCTTCATTCTAATTTTGTTACCTAAACTAATGCCCTAGAGCCCTTGGGTGTTGATCAAAATCTGATTCTTGTTAACTTTAAATATCCCAAGATTTTGATGCATGCTAACACTTTTGAACAGGTGCGGAATGGTGGTGAATCCTCGGGAGTCCCTAAAATATTATTTTTATCATATCATGTATTGATGGTTCTCCGGTCTTGCAGGTTGCAGATAGTTCAATCAAAATGTTTGAAGTGATCACTCCTCCTTATAGCCCAGAGCTACCAACTACCTCCACTCTGGAAGCTACAAAAACAAAGGCCAAAAAGATGTTGGCCAAATTGCAACTAACCTCCAAATACCCAAGGGAAGGTGTTCTCGTGGGGTCTAAGGTGGACTCCAAGTTACAGGAAATAACAGATACAGAACCTGGACTATGGGCTGAAATGCAGGGCTTGGTCCAAGCCATTTACCAATAAAGGATGGTCAGAGATGATATGGCCAAACACATGGCCACCTCCGGGATTATCAAAGCCACAAATTTTTCCTACTCGATGAAAGCATTGGATTTGATTCTCCAATTGGAAATGCTCTACAACGCCCCCACCTGGGTTGTTTTTCTCGGCAATCCTTGACTACTACACTATCTGGCGCCCATCGTTACTCTTGATGTGGCTACTTTTGCTTCGGGGCTGGGGATCCCCCAATTCAAGGGAATTGTTGTTCTCCCCTAGCACACATCATTAAAGGAGTTTGAGGAAGCTTCCCTTCTCTCCTGGAAACATCTCAATACTCACTAGCTGAAGTTCCCGAGAAGGGACTACAAAAAGATGAAGCTGGAAATTCCCCGCGGGGATTTTAAAGAATGTATTCTGAGGGGATTATGTTTCTATGCAGGCTCTTTGGAGAGCCCCATACCCAGGACTTTTTGGCATGGATGTATTAATTTCTCTACTGCATCACCACCCATAGTTAGACCTTCAACTAGGAAGCTATCATCACCAACCATGTGGACGTGTAGCTAAAGAGTATCCTCTAGACTTCAAATTTCTACATGACATCTTATGTACTATGGGAACTGGCCCAATAGAGACCTATTTTTTAGGGTTTATAGACAATGGTAATTCTCAGGAATGGACCCAGCTAGTTGGTGCCATGGGATCATTATCCCCAGATTCAGTGGGAACTTAGCTTCCCAAATTTTTGCAGGGTAAATGATGTGTTCATTTACCAGAATATTTTGACACTTACTCGGGACACTGGGTATCGATTATCAAAGGAGGTGATGAACCTGGTGAGTACTTACATCAATTACTTCATTCAATTCCAATAGCATACATACATTCAGGTGACTAGCTTCTCCAAGAAACCTTATCTACTCCCTCGATATTGTGGGGATAGAATCATTCTTTTAGAGTATTGAAGATAGATTTTGGAGCTGCATACCCTCTTCACATTGAAGAAGGTTACCAACATCCCATTCCCAATTTCTTGTGGGAACTATTCTTTCAGCCTTGCTGCGATGAAGGAAGCTGAAAATGAACTAAAGAGTGTGGGATTGGTGGAATTCCACCATACCAGAAGCAATTTTGATCTACTGGTTAAGATTGCAACGACACTTCCCTAGGCGTCCCCACCACATATAGATGATATTGAAGATTTCTAGGAAGATTTCTAGGATAGTTTTGATCTCTAGGCCTGCTAGAATTTGCATATGTCCAAAGGCTTGATGAAGGCCCTTGACCTTCAGGGTTTCCTAAAGGGTTTTTCAGATGACGGGCCTCTAGGGGACCTATTGTACAAAGAACAGGGGATGGATAATTTATACCTTCCTCTGGTGGATTGGGGCACCCCGAAGAACTTGAGAATTGAGGAGGTGTGCTGCCCCATTATAGATAATAGTCACAAATATTTTGAGTGGGTGTGTCCAACGAGCACCCAAAAAGGACCAATTTTTTGGAGGTCTGCTTTGACCTCCAGAGCCGTAGGACCCAATAAAACCAAGGGGAAAGAGAAAGAGGGTACCCTAGCCCAAGCGCCTCCCAAAGGCCCACTCCCCATGATGGCACAAATACAAGAAAAAATGGAGGCATCGAGGCTGAAAAGCTAGAAGATAAGTGCACAACTTTCCCTTGGCCTCCTCGCAACTCCAGTGGCATCTGCTCGCCCGATGGGATCACTGTCATTGTTAACACTGATGAGCAGGTAGACATTCGCTGAGGTGGAGTCTACAAATATTATTGATGTCAGGGCCCCACTACAAAGAAATAATAAGCAGAAGGTGAAGCCCACCCCAAGCGGTGGGCCCTGGTATGCCTGATATTCCCCTAGTAGATGTCAGTTTAGATTCCCCTGAACTGAATGATATCTTAGATACCTCTCCCCTGCACGATGACTTTGATGATATATTTAGGACAGATGAGCTCATGAACCTGCATGGGGATATAGATCACACGGTGGAAGAAATTACCGCCCAAGAAAAGGAAGAGATCCCCGCTGAAAAGGAAGTCCCATAGAAAGAGGTTGCCACAGAGTAGGAAGTCTAGGAAGAAGCACAAAAGGAGCTCAAGTGAGAGAAAACACTGGTCCATGAGACCGAGAAAGAACCAAGGAAAACAATAGATGAGCAACCGATGATTGGGGAAACTGGACCCACAGGATCAACCATACCCCCAATCATCACACTCTAGATGCCTTTGGTTACTTCGAGTGACCAAGTGCCCCAGAGTACATTCAATGAGGTGATTACAACAGCCCAAACATTGAACCTAGGCCAGATGCCTCAGCCATCTCCAAAAGATGTTCCAATGGAGGAAGATATCCTGATGATGGACGCCGAAGAAGAAGAAGAAGAACAACAACAACAAGATGAGGGGAGAATCCCTGAGGATATGAATTTTAATTCACCCGATGCTGAGAAGGACAGGGAAATCCCTGAAGATACAGGTGATGTTGATACTGATAGAGAATAAATCCCAGACATCTTGAAAGAGGACTCCAACAGGGAAAAAAATACTGAGGCCTCTGGAGAGGAGGAAAAGGAATAGGAATAGGAAAAGGAGAAAGAACCCGATGACACTGCAAATACCAGGAATGCACTTCTGGACTCTGAAGGGAGTCCCAATACCTAGGCCTTGGTAGCAAAGCCACCCTAGCCACCCCAATGGCTAGTGGAATCTAGGAAGAGGAAGGTCTTGGCGCCAGCAACAGGTGTTCCACTCTCCCTGGCCAAAATGATGGCTTGAAATGTAGAGGCCAAGAAGCCTAAGATGGCCTAGATTATCCATACTCGTCAAACTGGTCCAGAAGGAAACACAGTTGTGATAATTGCAACACCTCCCCTAGATACAGATGCAACAATGGTAAGGGTCAAAGATTATACAATCATAGAAGTGCCTCTGCAGAGGAGAGATAAGCATGGAGAATTGGACCTGCTATGAGAGGCAACCCGAACATTAGAGGCCCAGTATAATAAATATGCCCAAAAGTTGAAGGAGGAAAGAGAAAACAATGAAAATCTCCTCAGACTTCTGGTAGAACTTACATAGCCCCCAGTCGAGATCCATCTCAAAGCTTCCACCTCTAGACTACCACTTGCACAGGGTTACGTGGATAATCTAAGGGCCATGAAGAAGAAGGCCCAGGCTGTGGATGGGTGGATCACCGAGAAGATAACAACTGTAAGGCAATTTATAGTGGTATCACTCCCAGATCTTTACCAGATCAACAATCTTTTGAATCAGGTGAACGTCTCCACTACCCTCTAGGAGGGAGACTTAGAAAAATATGAAGGATGGAAGACTGGGTTAGATGAAGTCTTCAAATCTGGGGAAGAAGCCGTCACGGAGACAGAAATTTTGGGGGAAAAATCATTTGAGTCCCTTCAGGCCCAATACTCCAAAATTGGCCTCAAGATCGAGGTATGCAAGCAACTAGTTAAGGCCCTAAGAGAGAAATTAACTATGGTCTGGTGTCCTTTGGGCCTATTTAAAGTATTTTTTGTAAGGGTGTCACAAGTTGACCCCTTCACCACCGAAACGTGCACCCCAGAGGACTATGTCCTCAGTAAGTATGATGAGCTAATGGAGTCCCTGTATCAGTCCTTTGGGGACTTCGACAGAGGAAGGCTATCAAGATTATCTAAGATGATTCTTCGAGCTCATGACACCAAAAAAATAGTAGATGAATTTTAGAGCGGGGCCGTAGAAGTTAAGGAAAAGTTTGAAGCTGTCCGTGACCGGTGGAATAGCATTAAAGACATAGATGAAGATGACATCAGCCAAGTTTTGGAGGTATTTAAGAATATTAAAGGGCAATAAAATTCTCTGGATTCTGGGGATTATCACTAGTAGGGTGTATTCTTTTACATTCATTATTCTTTGAGCGTAAGCTCCTAGATCCCAGAGTCCCAGATCCAACAGTTTTGTATTCGTTTGATGACCCGCATCTAGGCTCCCCAGAGCCAGCAAGTCATTATTTGGAAGTTAATAAGGGGTGTTAGAAAGTATGTGACCCGAGCAAGGCACGTTAGCTCAAAGTATGATTCTGACAGATGGTCTTCCCAAGGTGCCACTCTAGCATTAAACACCTGGTGCATCGAAGACAGCGAGCCATTTTTTGCATTTATGAGGCATGCAACCTCGAGCTCAGGAGAGATTGAATTTATTCTTTTCTCCCTCCAACACTCTTCTCGATGCTGATTCTTCTATACCTCTCTTCTTGCCTTTTTCTTTTGACATGTCAGACCTCTGTTCTTCCTGAGGTTTTTGTAAAGTGATGCAGGTAGTACCAGCGATCGGAAATTGTATTTTAATGTTGAGTGTAAAGTTAGATTAGGTTAAATTTAGGGCAAGTATGTGTATAAATAACAAGTCTGACCTCATTTCAAGGGTTGGGAAAATTGATGATTTTACAGTCCATAGAAATAGCATTTCAGCACTTTCATTTCTGATAGTTGTAGAGCTCAATGCTCAGTAGTTCTTAGTAGTTCTTGGTAGATAGATTCTCCCTTGGAGTTGTTGATGTACACACCATTGATGCTGGAAAACCATTAATGAAGAAGGAAGGATTCTTGCAGTGCTATTGTTGGTGTTCTGATCTCTGAGTTAATACTCTTTTGTGTTGTATGTTTCTGATGTCCCTTGCTTTAATGTTCCTTCTTCACTTTTGGAGTCAAGCTTTCCATTTCTATCATCTTTCACATTATAACATTGACTTCTAAAATTTGTGAAGTAACTTACATTAGGTGTCTAACCATACCATAGCTCATAGGGTGTCTTCTTGGTGTCTTTCTTCAATTGTACTATGTTCAATGTGTAGACAACAGTACTAACAACTTCCCTCTAGAAATTTTTAGTGATGCTTTTCTCAATCATCAGTGTTCTTGCACAATCAACAATGGATTTGTTTCTTCTTTCAGCAATCCCATTTTGTTGTGGTGTTCTTGGTGCAAAAACCTATCTTTTAATTCCATGCTCATTGAAAAAGTTAGTGAATTCATCAGAAATAAATTCCCCTCCTCTATCTGATCTTAAGCATTTCAATTCCTTACCACTTTGTTTTTTGACCATAGCTTTATACCATTTAAACATCTTGAATGCTTCTAATTTTTCTTTTAAGAACATAACTGTCATCATTCTAGAATAATCATCTATAAAGAGAATGAAATATCTATCACCATAGTAGCTCTTTTTTTCTCATGGGTCCACATAAATCATATGGACTAATTCTAGAATAGCATTAGATGTATGGGCTTTTCTCTTGAAACTAGACTTTGTGATTTTACATTTTTACAATTCTTACATAGATATGGTCAGGCTTTGACATGCTCGATAAGCCTCTTACTTTCCTTTTATTACTTATCTTAATCATGTTGTCAAAGTTCACATGACATATTCTCTTATGCCACAACCATATTTATTCATTTCTAGCCATTAAACAAGTTGTGTTAATACCATCAAGATAGAATAGGTTACCTTTTGTTTGTTCACCAGTTCCAATCAACCTTCCTGATTCATTGAAGATCTTTGCCTTCTTATTCTCAAATGCTACTCAATGACCTATTTTATTCAGTTGTGAAACACTCAATAGATAATAATTAAGTCCTTTTACCCAGTAAGCATTTTCAAATCTGATCGGATTATTTAGTATTATGGTTCATTTACCTTCAACTGGAAAAGGTGAGTCATTACCCATTCTTACTGATCCACCATTATAATACTCAAAAGTTTTAAACTTTTGTTTGTCATCGGTCATGTGGTGAGTGCAGCCAATATCTATAATCCAGACATCATTCTTACTAACCTTAGATATGAGTGTAGTCTCAACATACCTTTCTTCTTCGTCTGAATCATCCTTCATGGCTACAAATACCATCTCAATGGATTCATCAGATTCAGTGTCAATGTCTACAGCTTTGTTCTCAGCCAGGTAACAAGCTTTCTTCCCTTTGTCCTTGTAGTCTCATGTATCTTTTCTATCAGATTGTCAGTTGCTTTGGTAATCTTTTTTGTCACTTTTATCAAACTTATTTTCATATGATCTATCACTGCTTCTATCTTCTTTTCTTTTGTTAGGACATCTAGCAGAAAAGTGTCCAATCTCTTTACAATTAAAGCATACAACTGGTAATTTACCTTTGTATCTACCTTTTCCTCTCTAAAATTTTCTTTCCATTAGTTCTTCAATCTCATCAAGTCCTTGGTCATTACTATCACTTTCACTATCATTCCTCATAGTGTGTTTATGACTTGACTTACTTATTTTCAGAGAATATTTGAATGCAGACTCTATAGATAGTAAGACATTGTTATCAAAGTTATTCATCTCAAATTAAATAATTCTACCAATCAGACTATCTAGAGTAGCATTATTTTTTTCTACTTCTCTCATTTCTTGTATAGAAGATACTCTAGCTAATAGCATATATAGACAATAAGGTTATTAGGATTTTACTTACCACTGTCTCTTCTTCAAGTACACCTCCAACTCCTCGAATATCATTGACTCCCTCTTTGATTCTATAGCTATACTGAGTGATATTTTCTCCTTCTTTCATCCTTAGTTCATCATACCTACCTCTTAGGATTTTTGCCTAAGCTCTTAGTACATTAGCATCTCCTCCATGTACCAGCTTCAATTTGTTCCACATTTTCTTTATAGAGGTGCAAGTTTTGACATCTTCAAATTCAACATCGAAGAGTGAGGAAGCAAGGTCTATCATCATGCAATTATGCTCATAATTTTCTCTCAATTGATCAAGTGTGTGAGGTCTTGTAGGCAACACATATTCAGTAACCAAGTATTGAGTAACATCATTTCCAATACCTAATAGGTGGAGTCTTATCCCGATTTTCCATGATGCAAAGTTTTCTTTGTTCAACTTGGGCACATCTCATTTTCTCAAACCTTCCTTCTAAGAACACAAGGTTTGATACCAATTATTAGAATAACTGAGAAGGGGGGTGACTCAGTGGCCTCAAAATTATTCCAATAAATCAACCCAAAAACTTAGTACCACAATTATAAGCCTTTATTTATCTTTAGTCCTACAAGTTGTATGCCTTGAAATAATATTAACAAATTACTACAGCTCGGAGTTCACTGTTTAACCTTATTCTTAATGTTTACCAAATAGTAGTCTATCATTTATTGAAATACAATAAATAACTTAGTGTTTAGCGATCAATCCTATTTTAGTAATGTGTAAAGAAAAACATGAAAGAAATGACTCATAAACACATTCGACACGTGGATTTTTAACGTGGAAACCCTATTAAGAAAAAAACCACTTGGGACCGGTAACCGGTAAAGTGAGCTCGGTGAAGAGCCAACCCTGTTAAAGGTTACAAACACATTTTTAAGTGCGACCTTGTTAGAGGATTTCACACTAATAGTTTATCACTTGATATCTGGCACTCCTATGCTATCTTCATGATAAACCTTTTGATACTCCTTGGGATGTATCTCAATATATAAAGGATTTGTTTAGATCATGCTCGGTTAAGAGACTTTTCTAATCCATCGGTTAAAATGAAAAAATATTTGATCTGTTCATAAATACAACTTAGAATTGTAGATTTTCATATCTATTGTAAGGTCATTATACCTTTCTGATCAATGTTTATTTTTAGTACCTTTTCTCCACTTCTTTCTACTCGGTGATGATGTGCTTCTTTGTTTCTCGGTGTCCACAGAATTAGCTCTTTTCTTCAGCTTGTTTGATTAGGTCTGATTGAAGACTTCTTTCTTCATCAGTTTCTCTTTAGCATCCTCTTCTCTATTTACTCCCCCTTTATTCATAATGAATTAGCTTGTCTCTTTATAGACATGATTTAACCATTTCTAAGTCCTTGACTTTCTTGTTCTTGACGTGATCTGCAATTCTTGCCTTTCTTTCTTTAAAGCTTTACTTCAGTTTTATCTCATAGATATCTTATTGACACATGGAATAAAACTTCTTTAAAACTTTAGCTTATCTCTGACTTCTAACTTGTCAATGAAAACAATGTAATCAACTAGTTAACTTCTTCTTTAGCTCTTGCCAGCTAAGTCTTTTGTTGTTTCTGAACTTCAGTTCTTTTCGATGTTTAACTCCTTGTCAGCTTAGTCTTGACTTTAGTTGTCCTCAAGCATCTTTGTCTGTCCATCATGTAAAACTATGGTTTTGACCATCGGTAATGCTTCTCGGGTATCACTATGACTCTTCGATTGGGTTTCTCTATCCGTCGCTGTGCACTGTCCGTCGGTGTCTATTGTCAATTTGTGTATACTAAAATTTTATGCATTACTGATAGCATAAATTTTATCTATTTGTTTCTTTGAATTCTTTGACATTATGTATACAACCAATCATATTATATCAAGTTGACATCAATGACAATACAATACATTAACTGATTTAATGTCTTGCATTAACTTTCTGCTGCTCGTTGATCATCAACTTAACATCTTCAAACATTCAATCAGTTATGGTTCATCATGTAGGTCTATGTTATTTCCCCTATGGTGATTACATAAAAAAAATGTCACTTTGAGTTAATATATATGATAGTCACTACCCCACTCAATTTTATTGCAAAATGATCCCCTATTTTTTCTTATGATTTTGGATTTGAATTGATGACAATTCAAGAATTTACATCTGAGAAAACTCATGATGCATGATTGTAATTATAGTTATTTATTTCTCCATTCACTGCAATTCAATTTGGAAGGTTAAATATTAATGTGTGCAATGGAAATCGTGAAATCTAAAAAAAATTGCTAAGTTAAATGGATTAGAAATTTTTCTAAATTATTATGATTAGTTTAATTGTGATAGAAGTTGTTCCATTTTTTTTTAAAGTTAATTAAAATATTTAAATTCTTCAGAAATCAATCAACTAAATAACTCCATTACCTTTGGAAAGGGGGAAATGACTTAAGCATTTTAAATTATTTGCAAAATGTATCTTATGAAAAAAGAAAATACAAAATATATTTGCAGAAGGAGAAAAAAATTGAAATAAAAAGGCATAGAGGGAAAAGGGAATTAATTTATTTTCCTTACATTTTTTAAAGGAAGAAGAGCTTCAAAATCCTCTCTTCCAATTCTAAAATTTATTGAAATTAGATTGCAAGGAAAGGATTCAAGGTAGGATTGTTTTTCGTTCGAATAGTTTCTTAAATTTGGATTATAAATATGATTTTGAAGGTAGGATTGTTTTTCGTTTAGTTGGCTTCTCATATCTTGATCATAATTGAAGAAAATAGATATTTTTTAGATTTTTAACTAAAGGAAATTTAATCTTGTTTACTTTATTTTGAGTTCTCTCATTGCATGCTTTCCCTTATTATAGTGTATGGTCTCTATTGTATAGAGAAACTGATGACATGTAGCTAATTGAATGTTTGAAGATGTTAAGTTGATCACCAAAATGCAGAAAGATAATGCAAGACATTAAATCAGTTAATGGATTGTATTGTCATTGATGTCAAATTGATATAATCTAATTGGTTATATTCAAAGTGTCAAAGCCTTCAGAGAAATAGAGAGATAAAGATTATGCTTTTAGTAATGCATAAAAGAGAAACATTACTATGTAACTTAAAACACCGATGGTTAGTGAAACCCCGATGGATAGAGAAACCTGTGAGAAAAGTTACAGTGATGCTCGAGCAAGAAACCCAACAAGCATTACCGACGAATAGAATCACAAGCATTACCGAAGGCCAGAATCACAATGTAACCCGATGGACAGACAAGCCCGAAAGATAGACAACCCCGATGGAGAAGCCCGAGGAAAACTGAAGTGTTGACCAAACCTATCAAGAGTTAAAACATCGAAGTTAACTAGAGTTAAGAAATGACAAAATATCTAGCTGGTAGAGCTAAATATAGACTTAACTGGTAGTTATCATTGTTTTCATCTACAAGATAAAGCCAGAGATAAGTAAAGGATTTAAAGCTATTTTTCCAGTTGGCAAGAAGATTTCTACGAGATAAAACAAGAGTTATGCTTTAAATAAAATTGATAAGAATTTTGGATCATGCCAAGATCAAGAAAGTCAAGAAATTAGAAATGGTGATATTATGTCTATAAAGAGAAAAATTAATTCATTACCAATTAAGAAAGGGGAGTGAATAGAAAAGAGGATGCTAAAGAGAAACTGATGAAGAACAACTTCGTACAGTCCTGATTAATCAAGATAAGGAAAGAGCTAAAGATTTTTGTGGACACTGAGCAATACAGGAATACAACATCATTAAGTAGAAAGTGGAGGAAAGGTATTGAAAAGATATATTGATCATAATAGTTTAATGAGCTTACAATAGTTTTGAAAATCTGCAAGTATAAGTTGTATATGTGAACAGGTCATATTGTTTTAGTTTAACCATTGATTCATAAAGTCTCTTAACCAAGAAGGATTTAAAGATCCTTTATATATTGAGATACATCCCAAGGAGTATCAAAAAGTTTGATCATGAAGATAGCATGAGATGCCAAATACCATTTGACAAACTACACTGGGTTTGGTCATACAAGGTAGCATAGAGATGCCCGATATCAAGTGACAAACTAATATTTTAAATCCTCTAACAAGGTCACACCTAACAGTGTGTTTGTAACCTTTAACAAGGTTGGCTCTTCACCGAGCTCACTTCAGAAGAGTGAAAATATTGGGTTGCCGGTCCCAAGTGGTTTTGCCCTTAACAAAGTTTCCATATTAAAAATCCATGTGTCAATGTGTTTATGAGTCATTACTTTATTGTTTTGCATTACACATAACTAATCTGGATTGTTCAGTGTACTCTAAGTAATTTACTATTTTGAAGTAAATGAAAGATTGCTATTCGGTAAACTAAAAGATAAGGTTTAACAAAGAATTCCGAGTAGTATTAATTTGATAAGTATATTTGAAGGCATTCATCTTATAGGACTGAAGATAACTAGAGGCTTAATATTGTGGTACTAAGCTTTTGGGTTGATTAATTGGAATATCTTTTAGGCCACTGATTCACCCGCCCCCCCCCCCCCTCTCAGTTATTTCTAACAATTGGTATGAGAGCTTGTGTGCTTAGAAAGGGAGTTTAACACCTCAAGAAAAATATCACAAGATGAATAGATGAGATGTGCACAAGTTGAATAAAGACAACTTTGCATCATGACAAAGTAGAATAAGACTCCACCTATCAGGTATTGGTAATGATGTTACTCAACACCTTCATACTGAATATGTGTTGCCTACAGGACCTCACACTCTTGAGAAATTGAGAGAAAATCATGAGTATAGTTGCATGATGATAGAATTTTCCTCAGCACTCTCCGATGTTGAGTTTGAAGATGTCAAAACCTGCACCTCTACAAAGAAAATGTGTGATAAGTTGAAGCTGGTATATGGAGGAGGTGTTAATGTACTAAGAGCCAAGGTAGAAATCCTAAGAGGGAGGTTTGATGACCTAAGGATGAAATAAGGAGAAAATATAACTCAGTATAGCTGCAGAATCAAAGAGGTAGTCAATGCTATCTGAGGAGTTGGAGGTGTACTTGAAAAAAAGATAGTGGTAAGTAAAATATTAAGAACTTTACTGCCTATATATGCTATTAGAATTTCTTCTATACAAGAAATGAGAGCATTTGCAAATAATAAAATTACACTAGATAGTCTGATTGGTAGACTGATGTTATTTGAGATGAATAACTTTGATAATAGTGTCTTACCATCTATAGATTCTGCATTCAAATCTTCTTTGAAAATAAGTAAATCAAGTCATAGACACTCTATTGGAAATGATAATAAAATTAAGAAGATTGTAGAGAGTCAAAGGTATATACAAAGGTAAATTACCACCTGTCTATTTTAATTGTAAAGAGGTTGGACACTTTGCTTCAAGATTTCCTAATAGAAGAAAAGATGATAAAAGTAATGACAGATCATATGAGAAGAACTTTGATAGAGGTGATAACAAAGATTACTGAAGCAACTAACAATCTAAGAAAAGAGATACCCGAGACTACAAGGATAAAGGGAAGAAATCTTTTTACCTATCTGAGAATAGAGCTGATGACACTGACACTGAATCTGAAGAAGACATTGAGATGGTATTTGTAGTCATTAAGGATGACTTAGAAAAAGAAGAAGAAAGGTATGAAACTGCACTCATATCTAAGGTTAGTAAGAATGATGTTTGGATCATAGATAGTGGCTGCACTCACCACATGACCGATGATAAGAAAAAGTTTGAAACTTTTGAATACTATAATGGTGGTTCAGTAAGAATGGGTAATGACACACCTTGTCCAGTTAAAGGTAAAGGAACCATAATTTTGAATAACCTGATCAAATGTGAAAATGCTTATAGGATAAAAGGACTAAATTATAATCTATTAAGTGTTTCACAGCTGAACAATACAGGTCACAAAGTAGCATTTGAAAATAAGAAGGCAAATATCTTCAATGAATCAGGAAGGTTGATCAGAACTGGTGAACAGACAAAAGGTAACCTTTTCTATCTTAATGACTTTAACACCACTTGATTGATGGCTAGAAACAAAGACATATAGTTGTAGAAAAAAAAATATTGTGTCATGTGAACTTTGACAACATGACAAAGATAAGAAATAAAAGAAAAGTTAGAGGCTTACCGAGCATGACTAAGCCTGAGCATTTCATGTGCAAGAATTGTCAAAAAGGTAAGATGACAAAGTTTAGTTTCAAGAGTAAAGCCCATACATCTAAAGCCATTCTATAATTATTCCATACTGATCTATATGTGGACCCATGAGGACAAAGAGTTACTATGGAGATAGGTATTTCATTCTCTGTGTTGATGATTATTCTAGAATGATGACAGTTATGTTTTTAAAAGATAAACCAGAAGCATTCAAGATGTTTAAATGGTATAAGGATATGGTAGAAAAATGAAGTGATAAGAAATTGAAATGCTTAAGGCTAGATAGAGGAGGGGAATTTATTTCAGATGAATTCACTAACTATTGCAATGAGCATGGAATTAAAAGATAGGTCTTTGCACCAAGAAAACCATAGCAAAATAGAATTGTTGAGAGGAGAAATAGATCAATTATTGATTGTGCAAGAACATTGATGATTGATAAAAGCATCACTCAAACTTTCTGGAGGGAAGTTGTCAGTATTGTTGTCTATACATTAAACAGAGCACAATTGAAGAAGGATACAAAGAAGACATCCTATGAGCTTTGGTATGGTCATACACCCAATGTAAGTTACTTCAGAATCTTTGGTAGTCAATGTTATATTTTGAAGGATGATAGAAATGGAAAACTTGACTCCAAAAGTGAAGAAGGTATCTTTCTAGGGTATTCAACCAAAAGCAAGGATTATAAATGTCTTAACAAGTCATCTAACAAGATCATTGAAAGTGCAAATGTAAAAATAGATGAATTTGTAGAAAAGAATGATAACGAAAGTAGAAAAGAGCCAGAGGACTAAAACTGGTTTGTTTATACTAAATAACCTAACACTCTACCAGAGTAACATTATATTGCTCCCGATCAACAGAACATTGCACCCGAGAATCATGCTACAATTACCAAAAATTAGGAAAATTCTCAAGATGATGTTCCAAGAGATGATGATCAGAATGATGAATAAAGAGTTGAACCAAAACTTTCCAAGTATGTCAGGAGACATCATCCATAGAATCATATCATAGGAGACAAGAAGGGTGGAATGAGAACAAGAAGTAAGTCACTAAACACCAGATGTTTACTTTGTGATTTTGAGCCTAAATCTGTTAATACTGCACTTGAAAATGAGGAATGGGTCAGTCCTATGAATGAAGAAATAGAACAGATTGAGAAGAATAGTACATGGACACTAGTACTGAGACTAGATGACAAGAATGTCATCGGCACGAAATGGATATTTAGAAACAAGCTGAATGAGAATGGAGAAGTCACTAGAAATAAAGCAAGATTAGTATGCAAGGGGTATGCACAAGAAGAAGGTATTGATTATGGTGAAACCTTTGCACCTATTGCTAGACTAGAAGGAGTTAGAATCTTACTTGGTTATGCTGAATTTAAAGGATTCAAAGTATACTAGATGGATGTCAAATCTACATTCCTAAATGGAATACTAGAAGAAGAAGTATACATTGAACAACTAGAAGGGTTTGTTGATCTAGACAAGAGAAACATGGTATGTAGACTACATAAATCCTTGTATGGATTGAAACAAGCACCTAGAGCCTAGTATAAAATACTTCACTCCTATCTCATTAGCATTGAATTTATAAGAACAAGTGAAAATAACAATCTGTACTTAAAAGAAGATACCAATGGTAATATTCTGATTGCTGAAATTTTTGTTGATGATATCATTTTGGGGATAAATGAAATGTTATGCAAATCCTTTATTAATGAAATGAGAAAAGAGTTTGAAATTTCTATGTTTGGGGAGATCAAATTCTTTCTTGGTCTATAGATTCTTCAACAAGATGCAAGCATATAATCACTTAGTCCAAATACATCATGGAAGTGTTGAAGATATTCAAGATGGAAGATTCCAAACTAGTTGGAACACCTATCACTACCAAATGTAAGCTGACAAAAGAAGACAAAACAAATGAGGTAAATCAAACCTTGTATAGATCATTGATTGGAAAACTAACGTATATTTTTCATACCAGACCAGATATAGAACATGTAGTGGGAATATTTGCAAGATTCTCTTCTAATCCCAAAGAATCACATATGACTATTGTCAAGAGAATTATGAGATATCTGAAGAACACTGAGGACTATGGATTATGGTATAAAAGAGAAGGAAAATTCAAGTTAAAAGTCAATACAGATGCTAATTGGGAAGGAAACATTGATGATCGAAAGAGTACAACTAGAGGAGCACTCTTCATGGGTGACAGACTAGTCACATGGATAAGAAAGAAGTAAGGATGCATCTCTCAGTCTATTGTAGAAGCATAATATGTGGCTACTGCTGCAAATTTCTCAAATATTGCATGGATCAAACAGTTACTAGAAGGTATGAATATGAAGATTCTTGAACCAGTAATTATCTATTGTGATAATACCAGTGCAATAAACATATCAAATAATCAAGTCATGCATGCTAAGACTAAGCATATAGAAATAAAGTATCATTATCTAAGAGAACAAGTCCAAGAAAAGGAAGTGATACTAGAATGTGTTCAATCAAAGGAATAGTTTGCTAATATATTCACCAAGCCATTACTGAAAGATACATTTGAGTACCTGAGAAAGAGACTAGGGATCCAACCATTATCTATCGGTCAGTCAGCTAACTAGAGGCTTCCATCAACCTATACAATCAGAAGATCACTCATGTTGATGCAAACACAGAGATGGAAAACAAAAAATACATTTGTACACAGAAAGGTACAAATCTGCACCAAACACAGAGTTAATGTATTGCTGATGGATAGGGAAATTCAAGGAATATATTATATAAAAAGGATGGAGGATGATATAAAAGGAAATTATTTGGCATTGTTGTCAAAGGGAGATGAGAGATTATCTCATTATCAAGAATAAAAATTAGAGAGATTCTCATTAGTATAAGGGAGATATTATCTCATTATCAGGAAAAGATTATATCATTATCCAAAGGGAGAGATTGATTACATATAAAATATCCATCAAAGGGAGAGCACTAACAAAAGGAAGAGAATACGCACAAAGGGAGAGATGACTCATTGTTGTCAAAGGAAAAAGAGATTATCAAGATGAGGAACAGTCAAGGTAGAACACATATCAGAACATAAACATAAGCTGCTACATCTATCCAGTGAAGGGATTGAAGATTGAAGAACTCACTCTGCAAGAAACAAATCTAAGCTATATGAGCTTACCGAGAGTTAGACATTTTTTATAGTTACATTAGAAAATATTGATGAAACTGTTATATTTCATATTGTATTTGTAATAATATAGTGTGATAATGTAGTGTTTTTCCATCAATGCCAAAGGGAGAGATTGATGAAATGTAACTGATTAAATGTTTGAAGATGTTAAGTTGATCACCAAAATGTAGAAAGCTAATGCAAGACATTAAATTAGTTAATGGATTATATTTTTATTGATGTCAACTTGATATAATCTAATTTGTTATATTCAAAGTGTTAAAGACTTCAGAGAAATAGAGAGATAAAGATTATGCTTTTAGTAATGCATAAAAGACCAACATTGACTATGTAACTTCAAACACCGATGATTAGTGGAACCTGATGGACAGAGAAACCCAAGACCAAAGTTACAGGGATGCCCAAGAAAGAAACCCGATAAGAATTACCGATGAGAAGAATCGCAAGCATTATTGACGGCCAGAATCACAGTGTAACCCGACGGACCAACAAGCCAGAAAGATAGATAACCCTGAAGGACAGACAACCCTGATGGAGAAGCTTGAGGAAAACTGAAGTGTTGACTGAAGCTATCAAAGAGTTAAAACACCAAAGTTAACTGGAGTTCATAAATGACAAAATATCTAGCTAGCAGAGCTAAATATAGACTTAACTGGTAGTTATCATTATTTTCATCGACAAGATAAAGCCAAAGATAAGTAAAGGATTTAAAGTTGTTTTTTCTAGTTGGCAAGAAGATTTCTACGAGATAAAACAAGAGTCATGCTTTAAATCAAATTGGAAAGAATTGTGGATCACACCAAGATCAAGAAAGTCAAGAACCTAGAAATGGTGATATTATGTCTATAAAGAGACAACTTAATTCATTACGAATGAAGAAAGGGGAGTGAATAGAAAAGAGGATGTTGAAGAGAAACTAATGAAGAACAACTTCATACAGTCTTGATCAATCAAGATAAGGAAAGAGCTAAATATTTCTACGGACACCGAGCAATAGAGGAATACAGCATCAGTGAGCAAAAAGTGGAGCAAAGGTATTGAAAAGATATATTGATCAGAATGGTTTAATGAGCTTACAATAGATCAAAAAATCTACAAGTATAAGTTGTATATGTGAATAGATCATACTGTTTTAGTTTAACCATTGATTCAGAAAGTCTCTTAACCGAGCATGATTTAAAGATCCTTTCTATATTGAGATACATCCCAAGGAGTATCAAAAAATTTGATCATGAATATAGCATGAGATGCCATATACCATTTGACAAACTACACTGGGTTTGGTCATAGAAGGTAGCATAGAGATGCCCGATATCAAGTGACAAACTAATCTTTTAAATCCTCTAACAAGGTCACACCTAACTATGTGTTTGTAACCTTTAACAGGGTTGGTTCTTCACCAAGCTCACTTCAAAAGAGTGAAAATTTTGGGTTACCGGTCCCAAGTGGCAGGATGGGGTTCAAAATGAAAATGAAGAAACCACAATTTGTAACATTATGGGGTTCAAAAAGGGCTCACTTTTTAGAAAATAACTAGGAATAACCATTGAAAAAGGCACCAGATCAAACAAGTTATGGAAACTGTTAGAAAAGAAAATGGATCAAAAGATGGAATGCTGGAAAGGGAGGTGACTCTCTGCAGTAGGAAGGACCACTGTGTTGAAATTAGATCTATAGGCATTACCAACCTACCAAATGTACACATGTCACTATCTCAAGAAACTAAGAGAAACATTGAGAAGAAGATGAAAATTTTCTTTTGGAAAGGAACCTCACATAAAAATGGCACTAATTAGCTGTGATAAGTTATGTAGGCCCAAAGAAGCTAGTGGTATAGGCCTTAAAAATATGAAATTACAAAATAAGGCTCTTGGGTCCAAATTAGCTTGGAAATTATATAAAGATTCTAACTGTAAATCAAAAAATATACTCCTTAAGAAATACATAAATAGTGAATAAATAGAGGGTTTCTTCATAATAGCCAACCCCCCAAAATGATCTAGGATATGAAAATTTATCCTAGAATGCAAGAACATGATCATTGACAATCTCACTTGGGACATCAATAAAGGAAACAAGGATCTTTTTTAGACAGATTCATGTGGTGGGTATCTAATAATTAGTCAAAATCCTAACCTAAGAAACATTAAGGAATACCTAGAGAGCCATTGGGTTAGTTGGTCAAAGACTATATAGAAATACCAAATAATAAATCTTCCCTTAGGTAGAAGTGGAAGTCCTTTGATGATATCTCAGTCCCTAGAAAAGAGATATTATAACTACAAAGCATACTAGCCTCTAGAGACATTACCCCCAAAAGAGGAGAGGATAGACTCATTTGGAAAGGTTCCAAATTAGGGGATTAAAAGGTCAAAGATGGCTTCACCACCCTGATTAAAGAGAAAATTTGGAGTGATACATACTTGCCTATACACATGTGTCAAGATAAATCTTTCCTACCTAAATTGGGTATGTTTCAATGGTGAAGGTAGAATATTAACTGCAGACTAGTTCAAAAAACTTGGTTTTCATGGTCCTTCTAAATGTGTCCTATGTGAGAGTAATGAAGAAACATTTGGACACTTACTACTTGATTTCCCTTTCACTTCCTAATGTTGGAAATGGTATGTAACAAATTATATTGGCATGCAACATTACACAATAATTTGAAAGATATATTAAAAAGTTGGCTCGATATTTGCCATAACAGTCTGTAAAAACCTATATAGAAAATAACTCTTTCAATTCTAGTCTGGGAGATCTGGAAAGAAAGGAACAAAAGTATTTTCCAAGGTAAGAGTGCGAAGCTCACAAACTTAACTAATAAGATGGAAGCTTCCATATTTGAAACAATAAATAATAGAAACCTAGAAGAGGCGAGATTCATCACTTGGGATAGTAGTATGAGGAAAAAATGGTATGAATTAGTCATTCCTCCAAACTTTAACCACTAGATGTCAGATAAGATAGAAATAAGAGCGCAATGGAAATGGACTAAACCTGAACATGGCTATTTTAAACTAAATTTTGATGGGGCCTCGAGGGGAAACCTGAGCGTGGAAGGCATAGGATGCATTATTCATGATTGGAATGGGGGTTCTCATGCTAATCTCTCTAAGCCCATAGGATCAACAATTAATAACATGGCATAAATCAACACCCTAGTAGCAGGTCTACTTCTATGCTAGAAATTACAACTAAATAAGGTCGCCATTAAAGATGACTCCCAAATTATAAATAATGCCCTAAGAATAGGCAAGAACCCCAATTGGAAATTATCCTCCAAACTTGGAAAGGCGTTGGAATTATTAGATAATCTAGATGAGTTTACTGTTAATCATATTTATTGTGAAGAAAAAAACATGAGGATGAATTGGAAAACATAAGAGCAGATGGTGAGAAGATCGAGGTCCTAAACATAACAAAACCTTTTGGAGAATAAGACTATAAGATGTATACAAAATGCCATCTTGTTTATCTTTGAAACAATATAGGATTTTGTAGATTTTCGTCTCACACACACACACCCTAAACCCCAAACCCTAAATACTTGTGTTATCTTAGATTCCTTGATTTTTTCTTTCTATAATCATGTTTTCACATAAGTTTTATTTTGGAAAAAAACTAGGTTTAAAGAAGGCTAAATTAGATTCAGTTTTATTTGATAATATTAAAAAAAATATTATGTTTATTTATTTTTAGAATCTTAAATTTGTTATATATTTTATAAAATAGAATTGTGTTTATAATTTAGTTTGTTTGTTTTATGAAGTTTAAAATAAGATTATGTTTATATTAACTTAAAATATGTTTAAAGTTTTGGTTGGTTTGTAAATAAATAATTAGAAAAGCTAATTTTGTTGTGTTAGGTGAGTATGATTTAATATTAGTTATATTTATTTTTTTAGGAATTATTTTATAATGGTTATTTAAAATTCATTTTAAAGTTAAAACATTATTCCTCGGTATTAGTAACTTGTAGTTTCTATATTAATTGGTATTTTCATTTCTTTTGAAGCCTTGGTGCTACTTTTGTCGTACTTGTGCTTTTGGTTCCTAGTAATTAATGATGACTATTGTATTAAGTACACACATCAATTGAATTATGAAATTGGATTAATTCTTCTTGTAATCCAAAGAGGTATGTTGGCTTTAGTTGTCAACTGACATGATGATGTTCATGTCAAGTGAATCCTTTATGTGTTAGTAAATATATTTTGGGGTTGGAGTTTGGGTTTAACCCGTGCATACTAGAGGCTCGAGGTGTTTTAATATTTAGGCTTTGTTTAAGGTTATTTGATAGTTCATAGACTTTGATTTCTTATATCGATTGATGTTTCTTATGAAGCTCTACTGATGTATGATTTGGGTCTATTTTCATAATTAAGTTCACATGATGGTCTTGGTGGTGCTCTTGGAATCTTGTTGATGAAGTCAGCTTAATGTTGCCTTGTTGATAAATGTGGTTCTCTTGATCAACCTTGTTATTTCGTGACCATGTTATATTGTATGATGGGTTACAGGTGTCTTAGAGCCTAGTTGTACATTGTTGGACCATGGAGCTCTCATGTATCTAATTTTTTTTTAATATATTCAAAAGAGGACTTATATATGATCTATATTGTATCTGGAATTATGGTTAGGTTTTGGAAAGTGGGGAGTTCCTATCTGATTATCATTATGATGTTTATATGATTTTGATGTCCTCTTCGTTATGTTGGCTTTGTGGATCCTATCGATGATTTTTGATTTTATGCTCCAAACTCAGTTGACTTGGCTTCTTTGATTACGAGGGTTTTATGAGGCTACATTTGAGATTATTTTCTTTATTCATTCCTTTTATTTTTAGTTTGGAGCATAGGAGGGTTTTCTAGGAGCATAGCCTGGAGGGTGGCTCGCAATGGGGGTCGAGGCCCAAAGTGGCCAGTTTAGGATAACCCATTGTGGAGTTTTAATCAAGTGGTAACTTAATAAATGAACTGGGTTTGGAATACACAATAAATAAAAGATAATGGCCTCACACGTGTCCTAGAGTGCATGCATACATATAAGGATGGGTTGGAGAAGGCATGGCTATTTGTGGGACGTTGATCTAGTAGATTGACACCTTGTCTGCATGAGAGGTGGTCAGTTCCACATGAGCTCCACCTAGGCATTGGGTCTAGAGAGACTATCAGGATGACCCAAGAGTGGGAGCTATGTGATGACACCCTTCAATATGTGTCCTAGGACTCCCTCATGTTTGTTTTAGATTCTCCTCTGGTATAGGATTTTCCTTTGTGATTATCTTATGTTATCATTATTGTTTACCCAAGTTTTTATTCTATGTTAATCCTTGGTTTGGATGTTTCATTATTTTTTGACTTGCATGTGTTTCTTGGGTCGTGTGGGGCCTTGTGTTATCTCCTAGCTCGAGGGAGTGGATCTCAGGGTTATAGGTGGTTGGGTGGAAAATCTTTTATCCATCGAGTGTATCTAGAGTTGTTCGAGAGCCCTTGGATGATCATGCTACTTCACTGTTTTTCTCATTTAATTTATTGTTCATGTAGCCAGATGATTTCTATGAATCATTGTATCTTATTGTAGAACTTCATGTTGATGAAATGATGTGAAATTGTCTATACCATCTCATTAATGTATTGATGTTCTATTGTAATATCCTTGAAGAGACAAATGTAAAATATATATGTAAACATGGTTTAGTGATTACTTGTAATTTATAAATGCAACATGTATCTCTGATCACTTGTGATGTAATGAAATATGGATAAAGATGTAGACCTTGATATTTATCATGTGACTGTATATTATTTGATTGTAAAACTTAATGGGATAATTAATATTGTAATCCATTCATTGTATTATGTTATCATGTATGTCATGCATTACTAGTAGCGACATCGGGGAACCTAAGAGGACCTTTTTATCTATTTAATGTTTAGCATTCATGAGTCACATTTAATGTAATATATCATTATTGAGTAACTATTATGTGCAATTGAAATTATAATGTTAGTTTTAATATTTATTAAAAAAATGTTCGCATTTACATTAGTTATTGAGTTCTCATCTTGGGCTCCTTGGTGGGGTATTACATGTGTGTGTGTGTGCGCATGCATGTGTGCAAGGAAAACATATATAAAATTATATACATGTCTGTATATACTTATACTTGTTCCTCTTCTCTTTCCCTTCTTATATATGTATATGTATATGTATAGATATGTGTGTGTGTGTATATATATATATATATATATACATATATATGTATGTATATGTATGAATATATATATGTATACATATACATATGTATACATATACATACATATATATGTATATGTATATGTATGTATATATATATACGTATATGTATACATATATATACAAACATATATATATGTGGGTGTGTGTGTATATGTATATGTATATCTATATGTATGTATGTATATGTTTGTGTGTGTGTATCCCCCTTATATTGTTATATTGTTTTTTTTTTTTGTTACTGCCTCTTTCCTTTCTTTGTACCTGTGTGACCTTTATCCTTCTTTCCTTTTAGGTTTACATGCTCGATAGATATCCATGATAGAGGTGTTCTCCGCAGAGCCATTTTGACTCACTACTAGGCCTTTTCCTAGATCCAATAGGGATTATTCTCAAACCCTAATCAAAGGGGTGGAACACTTGGTTCAACTACCCCTCAATCCAAGAACCTCTCTATCAATTATGACTTTAGGCTTCACTAAATCTACTAGGGTAGAATCCACCAATCTTATGAAAATCACTCATAGAGTCTAGCAGGGTTGTGATCACTTCACATTAGGTCATTTGAATCCATTCTTGAAGGTTTATAGTAATAATTCATCCATTCATCAATAGAATTCCTAAAATCTAGGAATAGGGCTAGTGGTTTCTTGTAGCCCTATCCAGGCTTCAAAATTGGATTAACTCAAAAAATTTACAAAAAGCCCCAAAAATCTTGTTGGATTCATACACCCTTTTGGAAAAATCAATATATTCCTAGGGTTAGGGTTCCTCAATCAATCTATACAGTTTCTTGAATCCCTTAGAGACCATGTCCTTAAGAGTAGGGCTAATTGATCAAATTAAAGCAAATCTTCTCCAAACTAGATGAAACAGGTTCATCAGTCTCCACCACTACACTCAGGGTCTTGGAAACTATCAAATACCACTATCCAACACTTGGATTGTACTATCCAATCTAACCCTACAAAAGATAGAACTTTGTTCCTCTTTTTCCCTAGTCGGGCTATTGCCAAGCTTCCCTAGGGAAAGAGCTCATAATTCACCATTGATAGCTCTAAAACTAAAACCAAAAGTAAAAATATGTAAAATGGAACCTCTTTCATTCGTCCAAGGCACATGAAGTTTCCACAGTGGGAATTCCCTAAGTATCCATGTTTACTATGTACAATCCAGACTGGTCCAAAGAACACAAAGCTGGAAAAAGATTTACTTACAACCTCAAAATGAAAAATATTCACCAAACCACTCCACACAGAACTAGGAAGCACAAAACATAAGATAATTACATTGTAAAATACCTTGATTCAATCCATCAATAATTCTATTCAACTCAAAAGCACAAAAATTATCACTGTACAAATTTGTGACTTTGCTATTGAATGTAAATGTAACAAAATGGAATCAAACCCTTGGAAAATGCCATGAAAGTCCTTAAATGGGCTTCCATTTCCTATAAAAACCTCTCAAACTAATCTACAACCAAATTTGGACAAAAAATAACTTTTTTGAAAATTTGTCGATCAACTTTTAAAAGTTGCAAATGTTGTCAAGCAACATTTTGCACTTTTTGTCAATTTTGTCTTTTCAAGTTTCCAACTTCATGATTGGATGACATAAATTCATAAACCATTCACTATGACTCAAAAATCCAAAAAAATATTTCCAAGTCTTTTTACTTCCCAACTCACATTTTGACTCATTTTGTCCACTTGGACATTACATAGGTTACTTGAACAAAAAACCTTGCAACTCAAACTCAACAACTCCTAAACAATTCTAAAATCATCCCAAAGTTTCCTAAACTAGCTTAGAAACTAAGATAAAACATTACACAACACAATTACACAAAAAATGAAGGGCTTTGAACCCTAGGTTCTCCTGCACCATTCTCCCCTAAACAAAAATAAGTCAAATCTCATTGGAAGGGATCAAGTTAGGATCTATGCTCAACTTATGAAACTATGTATCCAGCACCCATGTAGCCTATAAATCTTCATTTCCTTTCCATTTGATAAGATAATCCATGTACACCTTACTCTTTGTCTTCATAGCTACTCTGGAGCTCAATATCTTCTATACCCATGGTCTTGGTGTGACTGGTAGTTTCAAATATTTTATCTCTTCTACATCCTTTGAGTGTCCATGATCTCCTATTGGAAATCATCCTTTATATGACACAAAATTTACAACATTGAACACTAGTGAGAGTCCTATATCTTCAACCAACTCCACCTTATAGGCATTATTCCCATATTTGGCTAAAATGGCACAAGGGCCTATCCTTCTCATCTAAAGCTTGTTAGGGACTCCTTTATACAACCTTACCTTATTCAAGTGTACCACAAGATCTCCGACCTAGAATTGAAAATATTTCTTTCTCTCATCCACCTTATGATTTGTATGGGTAGTATTGTCCACAAGTGTTTTTTTGACTGTATCATGTACCTTCTTCATGGACTGAGCAAAGTCCTATGCATATCCACTTCTCATTGCACTATTCTCTAGGTCTCTAAGTTCACATATGCCTCTGGGATGAATCCCATAGACCACTTCAAAGGGACTTTTACCTATGGATCTATTTATGGTGTCATTATAAGAAAATGTTTCTTAAGAAATGATATGGTCCCATGTTTGTCCATACTCCTTAGTGATACATCTTGGGAGGTTACCCAAACTCCTATTCACCACCTCAGACTACCCATTTGTTTGATGATGGTATGCAGAACCAAAAGAAAGCTTAGTGTCAAGCTTCTATCACAAAGTATTCCAAAAATGACTCGTGAACTTGGAGTCCTTGTCTGACAAAATACTCAAGGGTAGTCCATGGATCTTGACTGCTTGCCTAAAGAAAATATTGGCTATGTAGCATGCATCCTGGGTGGTTTTACATGGAAGAAAATGGGTCCTCTTACTAAATCTATCCACAATCACAAATATATTGTCCAAACCCTATTTTGTCTTAGGGAGTCCAACTACAAAGTCCATACTAAGACACTCCCATGGTATATGTAGATTTGGAAGGGGTTTATACAATCCTGCATTTGATGAAGTCCCCTTGGCTTTCTAACAAACAATACAAGTCTCTACATACTTATGAATGTCATTATTCATCTTAGGTCGGTAATAATATCTTTTGACCAATGTTAAAGTCTTATTAACACCAAAATGTCCACTCAGTGACCCATTATGTTTCTCTTGCATTATTTTTTCTCTCATTGAACCTCTAGACACACATAGTTTCCCTTCCCTAAAAAAAATACCTTTTTGAAGAGTAAAATTAGAATACTCACTGTGAAAATGATTTTGGAAGTCCTTGCACACTTTATAAGAAGCTAAGAAGTCCTCATCCTCTGGATAAATCTCCTTGAAATTTTCTATACTAATGCTCCTCAACTATATTTCTTGGACTGTCAGAAATATTTTGTGCAATTCATCTACCACCTTGTTTTGTTTCCCCTTCTTATGCTTAATTTTGAATTTGTAGGCTTGAATGTATTCAACCCACTTCATATGCTTGTGACTCAACTTTTCCTATGAGTTTAGAAAGCTTAAAGATTGATTGTCTGTATATACCACAAATTATTTAGGAATGAGGTAGTGCCTCCATTTTCTCAAGGATTGAACCAATGCATACAACTCCAAATCATATGAGGAGTACTTCTTTTTTGCATCACTTAGCTTTTCACTATGGAAAGGCACTAGTTTTTCTTCCTGACTTAGGATTGCTCCTATAGCAGTGTTACTGACATCACACTCAATAGTGAATAACTTCGCAAAAATAGGAAGTACCAAGATTGTTTGGGTAGTTATATTTTCCTTCAATTTCTCAACTCCCTTGTTAGCTTTCTCATTCCATTGGAACTTAGTCTTTATGCCCCCTTTTATTATTTCTAAGACAGATGCACATATCTCACTAAATTTTCTGATGAACTTCCTATAAGATTGCTCTAAGCTAGGGAAGCTCCTTACCTTTGTATTAGACTTAGGTGTATGCCAATTTATGATTGCTTCCACCTTTCTAGTATCCATTTTCAATTTTCATTCTGATATAACAAAACCAAGGTACACCAACTCTTGTTTTATGAACTCACATTTTTCCAAGTTAATTTTTAGCTTCCTCATGCAATCTTTGTAAAATCATTTGCAAATGCTTAAGGTGGTCTTCTTTTGTCTTAATAAAAACCAAGATATCATCTAGGTACACTACAACCCACTTAACTATGAAGTCCTTCAATACTTTGTTCATTAACCTCATAAAGGTACTAGGGGCATTTGAAAACCCAAAGGGCATAACTAGAAACTCATATAGGACTTCTATGGTCTTAAAATCCATTTTCCACTCATCCCCTTCCTTCACTCTAATTTGGTGGTATCCACTCTTAAGATCAATTTTGGTAAAATACTTGGCTCCTCCTAGAAAATCCATTAAGTCTTCTATTCTTGGGATTGGGAATCTATACATTATGGTGATTATATTTATGGCTCTAATCTATACACAGCCTCCAAGTACCTCCTTTCTTTGGGGCTAGGATATTGGGAACTACATAAGGGCTTATGCTTTTCCTAATTAGGCCTCGGTTAAGAAGCTCTTGGATTTGCTTAGGAATCTCTGCATTCTATTGTGGGGTCATCTTATAGGAATCTTTGGTAGGGAGTGAGGCTCTTGGGATAAAGTCAATTTGATAGATTATGGATCTCTTAGGTGGTAGTGTAGCTGGTTGTCCATCACTAACTATCTCCTTGTATTGGTTCAGTAGCTCTTGTACCTCTATGGGAACTTCCACCTTCTTGTCCACCTTTTCACCCTTAGGCTTCAACACCAAGGCAAAGCTCACTCCTTCTCCTTCTAGTGTGCTCAAGAATTCATTTTCCCCCACTAGAGCACATTAGGCCCTACTATCTTCACTTCTCCTTCTTCCAAGATTAACAAAATCTTAAAGGTAACCCCATCCTTCTTAAATGAGTAAGATTTCTAACCTCCATCATGTATAGAAGATCTATCAAACTGTTAGGGTCTTCCCAGCAAGATATGACAAGCATCCATGGGTAAGACATCACACAAAAATATGTCCTTATATCTCCCTATTGAGAACTCTAGCCAAGCTTGCTCATTTACTAACAAATGTTGGTCTTTATTCAACTAGGTGACCCTATAGGGGTTAGTATGTGGAATCCTTTTTAACTTAATATTATCAATTTCTTCAGTAGAGATAATGTTATCAGTAGATCCAGAATAAAAAATAACTTTGCAAACCTTACCTAAGATCTTGCATTTGACTCTGAACAGAGATTTCCTTTGACTTGGCTCTTCTCAAATTGGTTCTTTGATAAGTGTCCTTCTGATCATAAGATTCTCCCTATCTCTGAATCTAATGCAACATCTATTGTCTTACTACTATAAGACTCTTCTTGCACATAACTTATTATTTTCTCTCCACCTTGGGATGATGAACTCTTTTTAGGACACCCATAGATAGGATGCCCATATTGGTGACAGTTGTAACATTTCATAGATGCAAAGTAAGATCCTCTTCCTTGGCCACTTGATCTTTCCATATAGTTTTTGTTAGATCCCCTTCCTCTTTTGTAACCACCTCTTCTACTGGTTGCTTCTCCTTTTTGTTTAGTGATCTTAGACTCACCTTGGCTTCTTGTTTCTAAATTTCTTCCTCCAAATCCTCCTCTATGACTCTTTCCATTTCTTCCTCTCCCTCTATCTCTGTTGCTTGAATCATGCTTCTTTTTGAGCTTCTCTTCTACCTTGAGAGAAATTTAATAGCATTGATGAGTTGTCCTTGGGCTTAAGAGGCTTATCTCCTCTTATATGTTCCACCTCAACCCATTTAGATACCTAGACACCTTTAGGCTTTCTTATTTCATCACATGTGACCTAAGACATAATTTATGGAACTTGTTTGTATGGGAACTTACTTCAAGATATTTTTGCCTTAGGTTTTATCTTTTCTTAAGTAACTGTACTTCATAATCATCTGGAAGATTGGTCTCTCTAATTTTTGCCACCATAGCTTTCCAAATGGTAATTGGATTCTTTCCTTCTTTTATCCCTTCATCCTACACAAACTTCCACCGTGTGAGTGTAGTCCCTCTCAACCTTGTTCTGTCTACATTCACCTTTTGAGACTCTACCACACTATCACATTCAAAGTGGTTTTCTAAACCCTCTATCCACTCCATGACCACCTCTGGTTCCATATTACCACTGAATAGGGGTACACCCTCCAATTAATTTCCAATCATGAATTTTAGAGCCCTAAGGAATGGATCCTCTTGTAATACTAGATTAGGCTTTGGCACTGCATCTTCTTCTACCTCTGAATTTCCTTTTCCTTCTTTCTATATTACTTTCTCACTCGCTTTTTTTGTCCTATCTTGCACTTCATCAAGTTTATTTTTCATCTCTATTAACTATTCTCTTAGGATTCTATTCTCCTCCTCTCATTCATCCATCTTCTTATCCAAATCTATGTTGGTCACCATAGTTGATTCCCCCACAGATTCAAGGTCACTCATGTACCTTCTAGCCCAAATATTTTAGGGCTCTGATACCAATATGATAGAGTTTTTCTCCACAAAGTCAGCTTGACTCACTACTAGGCCTTTTCCTAGATCCAATAGGGATTCTTCTCAAACCCTAATCCAAGGGTTGGAACACCTTTTTCAACTACCCCTTAATCCAAGAACCTCTATCAATTATGACTTCATGCTTCATTGAATATACTAGGTTAGATTACACCAATCCTATGCAAATTCACTCACAGAGTCTAGCAAGGTTGTGATCACTTCACATTAGGTAATTTCCCTCCATTATTGAAGGTTTAGAGTCATAATTCATCCATTCATCAATCAAATTCATAAAATCTAGGAATGGGGCTAGTGGTTTCTTGTACCCCTATCCAGGCTTCAAATTGGATTAACTCACAAACTTTACAAACAAGCCCCCAAAATCTTGTTGGATTCAGATACTCTTTTGGACAACTCAAAAGATTCCTAGGGTTAGGGGTCCTCAATCCATTTGTATAATACCTTGAATCCCTTAGAGACCATATCCTTAAAAGTAGGGTTGATTGATCAAATTGAAGAAAATCTTCTCCAAACCAGATGAAATGGGATCATCGGTCTCCATCGCTGCACTCAAGTTCTTGGAAAGTATCAAAGACCACTCTCCAACACTTGGATTGTACTATCCAATGTAACCCTACAAAAGATAGCTTTGTTCCTCTTTTTCCCTAGTTGGGCTATTGTCAAGCTCGCCTAGGGAAAGATCTTATAGTTCACCATAGATAGCACTGCAACTAAAACCAAAAGGAAACATATGTACAATGGCCCCTCTTTCATTCCTCCAAGGTGCATGAATTTTCTAGAGTGGGAAATCCCTAAGGAGTCATGTTATAGTCTAGACTGGTCGAAAGAACACAAAATTGGAAAAACATTAACTTACAACCTCAAAATGAAAACTATTAACCAAACCACTCCACATAGAACTAGGAAAAACAAAAAACAAACTAATTACATTGGAAAATAAATTGATTCAATCCATCAACAATTCTATTAAACTCAAAAGCACAAAAATTATCACTGTACAAATCTGTGACTTTTCTATTGAATGTAAATGTAATAAAATGACATCCAACCCTTGGATAACGCCATGAAATTCCTTAAATATGATTCCCTTGACTAGGATGACCACTCAAACCTATCTACAACCAATTTTGTAAATGTTGCAAATGTTGTCAAGCAATATTTTGCACTTTTTGACAATTTTGTCATTTCAAGTTTCCAACTTCATGATTGGATGACATAAAGTCATAAAGCATTCCCTATGACCCAAAATACTCCAAAAATGTCTTTCCAAGGCTTTTGACTGCCCAATACACATTTTGAATAATTTTGTCCACTAGGAAAACATAGGTCACTTGGACCAAAAACCTCACAACTCAAACTCAACAACTCCTAAAGTATTCTAAAACCATCCCAAACTTTCCTAAACTAGCTTAGAAACTAACTGTAAACATTACACAACAAAATGAAGGGCTTTTAACCCTAGGTGCTCTTGCACCAATCCAATCCTTTTTGTGCCTTCTCATACTTATTGTTTTCTTCCTTATACCATTTCTTAGGCTTAGAGCCTTCCAGTTATCCCTAGAAGCTTCTGGCTCCTTTGAGATTACCTTACCTTGTCATGATTTTGTTTCTCTATCTTTTTTTTTTTTTTATTGTGACTGCAATTGATGTAGCCCTATCATGTTCTTGGGTTTTAGTTTTTCTCTTTTGCATTGAATTATTAGTTGAATATGGATACAACCATACATGTATTCCATGTCTCTGAAAACATATAAATGGCCTTTCGAGGTAGCATCAAACCAGAGAGATGGAAGTAGACCTTGAAGCACTTGGATGACTTATCTAGGTGTGTTGTCAAAATGAAAATGGGAGAAAGGTATTTTGATTACAAGTTTACTTTTAGAATCAATGGAGACATAGTGGGTACTTTTGTAGACCTAATGATTAATGTAGGGATTCACAAACAAGTGATCATTCCCTTGTGTAAAGAGATTTTTATAAAATAAATTCTTGGCAGGCTAGAAGAAGTGGTTTTCAGCGTGAATGATAGAATGAGAATCCCTTATCCAAAGGACTATATGAGGGATGAGATAGGCTCACTACAAGAGAACACAAATGTTTATAGGAGGTCAATTTTGGCACTCAAAGACAAGAGAGCCTTTGAGACACTAGTAGGAAATGGAAAGAAATTTCCATTTCCTACTTAGATGGTAAGTAATTGTCCCATGTATAGATACTGAGTGGCTTAAGGTATATATGTAGGAAAAGGGTTTTGAGGTCCCTGGATCCTTTAACAATGTGGAGCTAGATAGAATCCAAACCATCCCCCTGATCATAATCAAGAACAGTGGGGTTTGTGGGGAATCCCTCATGAATGACAGGAAAGGAAAGTGCAAGGTGGAAGTAGAGGAGTTGGTTGAAGAAGAGGACAACCCAGATGAAGGCCTAATAATTTTTAAGTTTAGTGGGGTTAATAACACCCAGTAAATAGATATCTATGGATAGTGGATAGTTTTGGATACACACAAATAGTTACTTAGGTTAATTAGTCTTTACTTGCTACTATTATGTCTCAAACTATACTTTAGATCCGAAGCTATATATTAAGACTGATCAACAACAGAAGTATAAACATATACCCTAGTTGGCATAATCATGTATGCATATTTCCTTGTCCATATTCTTATATACTTAACAATATCTATGGGATTATAGCTCATTGATTTTATGTTCCCCTAATATATATTTACACACACACACACATATATATTCATTGTATTCTTCTTCTATGTATTTTGGTTCTCTCTTTGCTCACTTTCCAAAAGATGTGTTTACCACTATGGGACTATGACTGATTTATGATTTGTTAGGTATTTTTTAGCAAAAGGGATCATGTTTATTTGGCTCACCATGGTAATTATTTCTATGGTTGATCCTTTTATTAACATGGTATGCATTTTGTTTGTGAGTTCAAATTCCCTTATTGTTATATTCACTCAGTAATGTATACTCTCATATTAATGTTGTTGAATTTATTATTACTAAGCTTTGAATTGAGGGTGTTGTATTGAGGATTGGATCTGGGCACACCATTTCTAGGTAGGTAACTTTTTCGAAAGCATTTATGAGTAGAATCCCATAAGTATGAGTGGGTGGAACACTTCAATCCAAAATATATCACCCTTGGGTTGTGGATAAGTGAGGATGTCTATTTGAAATCTAGTTTGATAATGTAGGCATGGTTGGGCTAGTCTATGCTTGGAATCTTCATCCTAATTTTGGGATTCATGTTTAATTTAAGTCACAGTAGTTTCATTCAATTATTGTTGTGTGTGTGAAAAGTGGTAACCTTTATCACACACACTTCAATAAATCCTTACATCCATGGGTTAGTAGCATTATAATCAATCAAAATATCAAAGAAAAACCCATTAGAAAGTGACTTATTTCTTCCTAGATGAAGTGAGTATGGTATATTTTATTTTTATCTTAAATTTAGCATGTAGACCAATGAATAGAGTACTTCAAAATGGAAGATTCATTGTGAGTATGATGCAAGGATTGCATTCATTACTCCAAAATCCTTCTAAGATAATGCAACTAGGATGTAGAATAAAAAATCTAAGCTAAGGGTACAACTAAGAGTTATTATCCATTATGCTAAATGAGATGCAAGTAGTCTAAGAAAGGAAATACTATGCAAATTAAGATTCCTACAATGCACAATAAAATCGTAGATGAAATTTAGCATTATGATGTTACTATAAAATTGTGTTGTTGAAATGTGCTTGAGAGACTCAGTTTTATAGGAATCCCATGAGGATGAATGGTTGTGATTTGATCATGAAGAGCGGTTGAGATTCATTCCTCCCTTAATCCATGTAAGCTTCATCCATGTGAGAATTTTTGATTGGTCAAAGTTGTGCTTGTTTGGTTGTAAATGAGACAAAATAACAATTTTCTCCTTTTAATTCCTTTTTAATTAGAAATTGCTACATACACGTGTTGAATGGGTTCACTTAATTAAAAGTGTTAGGAATTTTAATTAAATGACTTTATTTAACATTTTAAAAACCTTGATGCTAGGATTTGAGATTTAGTTGATGATTACAAGATTGATTAATTATGTAAGCATGGTTGATTGAATTTGCTCACATAATTAGGCCTAGTCTTTAAATGCATTTGATTAGGTTTTTAGGCCACTTCATCAAGATTAGGAGCTCTTAGTTTTCTAGACCAATTTTGGGTGATTGAAATGGTAAGTTGGACTATGTTATTAACTATTTGCAAATATTTTATTCAAGGCTACCAATAGAAAGTGAAATAAGTATAGTAATTTCTATAAGGATAGATGGATTTCCTGTTAAGGTTCCCTCACAAATGTAGTAGGAAATGATTATTTTGATAGCGGTAGACATATGTTATATATAATTTTTAATATTGATGGTAATATTTGTAATTTTTTCTATGATGGTCTCTTCCAATAATAATAAAAAAAGTTAGCAAGTTTGGGAAAAGTGTGGCCTGTGTCTTTTACAGGTACATGATGGCCTTTCAGAAAGAGGTCTTGAAAGATTCAAAAAGTTATGTGGGTACAGAGATAGATAGTCAGAGGGTCATCAAAGACAAATTATTGTGCAAAATGTAATCAAGATCTTATATTTTTACCCTTTGTATGCGAAGGGGATGTAAATCAAAGCAATGTTATATTTTTGGAGTCACTGTAATGAAATACCATTGGAATCAAAATGTAAACAAGGATATTATATTCATCCCATACAACATGTACCTGTAAACAAGATGTATGTGAAATTCCAAGTTTCTTTATTTTATGGGGCTAAACTGAAGGCTTTCTCCTCCTGAATGTTTCCTACCAGTGCCCACAGTGATTCGGGTTGTATTTAGGTTCAAAATTAATAAAAAATTATTTGGCTACGGCCTCTTACCTATAAAAAAATGATGTAAAAAATGTCATACAATGGTTTTTGAAAAAAAAGGCATATATTAACAAAAGTATTTAAAGATGAAAACCTTAACAAACTCAAAATGCAGAAAAAAAAAACATGCTTAGAAAGCTTAGAGAGATCTTAATGTTGTTGTGGTATTATTATAACTTTGCATTGAAATATGTGCAAACTTGATGGACCACATGCTTGACATTGTCTCATTTTTATAACCTTTGTCAAAAACATGTCCTCGTTCATTGAACAGTTAGTCCAAGCCTTGGTTGGATGCCCAAGGAAAATCCAAACTGAAGATTTGTAATTTTTCAAATCAAGACATTATGTGAGTGTATTATAATGCACTTTCATTTTTGGAACAAATTAAAATTGTGTTCCCAACGCTCATAAAGTTTATCTTTATAGCTCACATTCTTGTAAAGATGAAAATATCCTCTCTCTCTCTCTCTCTCTCTCATACACACATAACCCCTATACACACATAACCCCTAGTTCTTCCTTATCATTTCTATCTATTCATCTCTAGATATCTATCCATCTTTTTGTCCCTATTTCTACCTCTCTCTCCTTTCCCTATCACTCCCTCCTTATAGAGAGAGAGGGGGATAAATAAATAAAAAAGATATACATTTTCATAATGAAAACTATAATAGAAATAATGTATTAAATGTAAAAAAAATCTTAATCTTATCCTTTCTATCTCTATCTCCACATATCTCACTCACTCATAAACACACACCAAATCCCTATTTCTCCCCCTCCCAATAATCAAAAGTGGGATGGGAAAGTCATATGACACCCCTTATCAAAAGTAAGATCCAAATATAGGTCAACCAAAAACATATAAGTTAGGAAGATAATCAAGAATCAATAAATTATTTACAAATAAAAAGGAAGAGATGTCTTGTTATAAAAATACTATAACCCTCCAATTAGATTTGATGTATAAAATTGGATGGAATCTTCTTGAATATTTTAAGGACTAAAGTTGTGTTTTTAAATATAAGATCAAAGTTTTTTTTATGTACTCAAACTCTTCACCGGGTTCAATTATATGGAACAATACCTTTAAAAATAAAAATTTGATAAAATAAGGTATTGTTTAGAGGGTATATGATGGAAAACAAAGTTAGCCTCTCAAGTGATGAATAGAAAAGGGACCTTTGATATCCTTACTTTAGAGTGTCTCTCAAATAAGAGATATTAGGCTAAGATTGAATGAGGAAAATTACATGGTATATATTGATTGGAATGGTGCTTATCCTAAATGGAAATAATTTGACAGACGGTTGATTGGTGGAAGACAAGAGGGTTCACATGAAATTATTAAACAGTTATTCCAACAAATAGGAGACAATACTTGACTTAAAAAATGTATGTATTGTGTAGAGTTTTATTCAAATACAGTTTAGTCATATTTATAAATAAGGTAATTGGGTAGTTGATGTTGTTTCTAGTTTTGGGAACTTGATTTTCTCTAATTGGTATTACTAGAAGTTTATTTGAAATCCCCCACTTAAGATCAAGGAGATTCTAGCTACGGATAGAAAAAGTACTTATCTTAAATGACTACTAATTATAGGATGAATAATTGTTTCCTTTCTTAATTTTTGTAAAGGATTTTAGTATTGAGATGAGTGATGTGGATTTAAAATACGGTAGTCATATGATCCTTATTGACATGGATTAAAAAGGGTAATAGAGTGAGAAGATTGATAATTATGTTTATGAGATCATCCATGTGGAATTTATTTTTGATTTATGAGGAGGGTCGTATATTTGGGAGAAAATTAAAGGAAATATATGAAACATTCTTGTGAATTTGAAAGGAGTTTGGGGAAATAATGGGCTTCTCAATACTTATATTTCTATGATGTTTAAATTTAGGGAATGGTGATCTAGCATAAGAATGGAAATAAGATACCATTTCTAAACATATTCATTGGGGAATAGTCAATTAGAACCAAATTCAACTCCTTGGGAGAGTTGGGCACTATGTGGATTGATTGTTTCCTTTTGGGGTTGTCAAATAGATATAATTAGATATAATTAAATTGAGAATGAAATAACTAGGTGCTAGAATGAAAAGTTGACAATAATCAGCATAAACAATAAGCTATAGAACATATATGCAATTCATAAAGGCAATTTTAGAAAGGGATGCAAAAAAGAACCCGTGTGTGTGTGTGTGTGTGTGTGTGAGTCTATACCAATAGGAACCATTGATTTGAAGATGTATGATGCAATTTTGATTAATGAAATTTTTATCAAGACACCTTACAAATAAACTCCTTGGAATTTTAGGAAAAAACGTGTCATTCGCTAGAGCTAATTAGCAATGACCAAGTTTCTTTTTTCAAAGTTTGGATCTATTCATATTAGGTAGCTCTTCATGAATCTATAATCCAAATTTCAAGATCTGAATCCTACTCATAGAAGAGAGAGGAAATGTATTGGAATGTATAGGTCCTTTCTTAGGTCAAACCTTGGATAGGAATCAACCTCCCCTACAAAAATGGTTATTAGAAAAAGAGTGTGCCTTTGATTAGACATGGGATAAATCTTAACTAAAATGTTGAATTATAACGGTATACATTTTTCTACTATCATTTTGCCTTAAAGCTTCATGAAAATTTAATTTTGGTAGGTAGGAATTCATGAATTTGTTCACTCATGGAGCAAACACGTAAACCTAATCATGGATTTCATCTTGATTGCCTGAATACTTGAATGTTTGACCTCTCCTTTATTGCCTTAAGGATGCCTAATTGCTTATTGAATTGAATTTTTTGATATGAATTGGGTTGGTTGTTGAGAGATGTTCAAATGAGCTGGTGAGGATTGCTTTTATACTGAACCTCATGAAATATTTTGATACTTTCAGAGGCTAAAATTGAGAGCACTTTCCCACTCAACAAACTTATGACCATTAGAGGTTCAAATTTTTAAAGGATGTAGCTTCGTTCGGATCACTCTAACCGATATAATCGAATGTATAAGTAGCCTGTCGGCCTTCAACATTTGATCTCTATCCTTATCTTATTTGATTATCAATAATAATATTATATTATGATTATGGTCATAATATAATATTATTATTGTTGTGTATAAATTAAATATCAATAAAGATTAACATTATTGATAATATATAACAACTTATATATATATATATATATATATATATATATATATATATATATATATATATTCAATCATGTTTATAAATCAATTAATAATCATTGTTGAATAAGTGTTAATCGATTTTCAATACTAATCGATATAATATCATTATCACCTTGTATTGCCTAATATAAAGAGGCCTCATGTAGAGGAATGTCTTTACGTGGAACCATATCGGTTCCACATAGAGTCGCGACTCTACATGGAGCCTTTACTTTTGAAAGAATATATATACGATGGAGGAGGCATTGGTATAAAACATGGTGAATACGAAACAACAGTCTGAAAAGGAGCAGATTGTAGTTGGATTAATACACCACTATGACAACAATAACAAGAAGATTGATGTGTAATATATTAATAACAATATAATAGATCAATAAATATATACACAACATCATATTGATATTGGAGATTGATTCATACAGATCGATAATTGTGGAATATACATATCAACATTGTCTGTGAAATCTGTATCATCAATACTTGTGTTTATATACAACATAGGTTACAATAAAATTAAAATTACCTATCATATAAATCAAATCAAATCTTAAAATGGTATCAGAACTAGCTTAAGGAAGATCTGATCGTATTTATAAGCAGAGATCATCTAACTACCATTAAAAATTATAGAAATCCTTATATTTAGAAAAATAGTGAATGGTGTTAGATTTGAGGACTGACTTGAAGGGGTTGTGAATTTTGTATCTTGGAAATTTGTGATCATGATTTCCTTAAGGGAACATGATTTAGATACATTTGTGGAGAATTCAATGCATGTTCTTGATGAAGACAGTGAGAAACTTCAATAGATGAAAAAAAACAATAAAGCCATGAAGCTGTTGGTGGATGTAGTGAAAGATCACATAGTTCTAGTTATCTCCAAATTGAAAACAACCTATCACATGTTCAAAACTTTAGAGATCATGTATGAAATAAATAAAACAAGAAGGGCTCTTGCACTAAAGAAAAAACTCCACTGCGTGAAAATGAACACAGGAGAATCCATCACATCTTACTTCATGATGATAACAATATTAAGACATCAAATATCCACCATTGGTCACATAATTGGTAGAAAGGAGTTAACAATGTTGGCTCTCAATGGACTCCCAACTTATTGGGAAGCATTCATTCAAGGTATAAGTGCTCGATATAAACTTCCTAAGTTTGATTGCCTAAAAATGTATTGCATTCAAGAAGAGTCAAGGTTAATCACAAGAGGGATTGGTCAAAACTCCACTAATGAAGATATTCAAGCACTAAATTATCATTCTCACAAGAAGGGTAAGAAAGGAAACTGAAAAAGGAAGAAAGACAAAGACTCAAATGATAAACACTCATCCAAGAGAAGGAGGGACATGTCTAAAGTGAAATATTATAGATGTGACAAATATGCTCACTATGCGATGAAATGTCTAGATAGACCTAAACCTCAAGCCTCCATTATTGAAGTTAGTAAGGAAAGCATGGAAAAGGACTCAAAAAGACTTGTATTCTATTCAGCCTTGTCAAGTCATGTGTCAACCAACCTTAACACTTGGGTAATTGATAGTGGGGAATCTTGTCACATCATAGGACTCGGAGAACACTTAGCTTGGTGGAAAATTTAGATGAGGAAGTCACCATTGGAGATGATTATAAATATCTTGTGAAAGGGATCAAAACTTGTACTATACACTTAAAATTAGGCATTTCCCTTTAATTAACAAGTGTATTATTTGTACCAGGAACCCAACAAAACTTGGTTTCCATATCAGCCCTTGAAAACAAAGGATACTGAATTACTTTCATGGATGATAAAGTGCTAGCATGGCCCAAGAATTCAAATATCAAGAAATATCACACCATAGGAGTTTGACATGGATGTTTATATAAACTTTGCACTTCTCCTTATCAAGCCTTAATTTATGAATCTTCAAATACATGTGATATTTGACATAGAAGATTAGGGCATCTCCATTTTCTATCTTTGCCTTCAATAGAGAAAATGGTGACAGGGTTTACCTAAACTTTTAAAG
Source organism: Thuja plicata (assembly GCA_018584345.1). Lineage (NCBI taxonomy): Eukaryota > Viridiplantae > Streptophyta > Pinopsida > Cupressales > Cupressaceae > Thuja > Thuja plicata. Next base: position 825,382 of record MU225951.1, on the reverse strand, counting down.
GAACATGAAGGAACTTGCAAAAGATGTGCCTTGGGAAACAACACTAAAGGCACCTTCCATAATAGTGAAAGTAGATCTAAACATGTATTGGAACTCATTCACTCATATTTATGTGAACCTATGATAATAACCTCTTTAGGAGGGTTCTTGTACTATGTTATTTTTTTAGATGATCATTATAGGAAAACTTGGATATATTTTTTGAAATGTAAAGAGTCTGATTAAGTCCTTATGAGTTTTAAGGAATTCAAAGCTCTAGTAGAAAATGTCTAGGAAAAGAATCAAAATCTTAAGATCAAATAATGGAGGAGAATATACCTCTGATAACTTCAAAACTTTTTGTAATAATGTTGGGATTAAGACAAATTTTAGTGTTCCCTATAACCCTCAACAAAATGGGGTGGAAGAAAATTAAAATAGGATAATTGTATAAATATCCAAAGCCATGATGCATGACCAAAAAATTAATACCTCTTTTCAGGATGAAGCCTCTAGTACTATTGTCTACATTCAAAACAAATGTCCTTATTCACTTTTGGATAACAAAACTGCAAAAGAAGCATTTACAGGAATAAAACTTGATATAGGCCACTTGAGAATATTTGGTTGTCCTGTTTACATTCACATACCCAAAGAAAAGAGATCCAAATTAGAACCCTCAGGAAAAAAGGGAATATTTTTTGGCTATAGTGAAATATCTATAGCCTATAGGATTTATATTCATGGAAAAAAATTAATTGAGCTAAGCAGGGATGTAATCTTTGAAGAAGATGTTGCATTCAAAATATCCAAGGAAATTAATGAGATAGACATTGAATATCAAGAGTCACCCCAAAATATAGAAGAGGACCATGGTTATGAGATTTAGAGGGGGACTCCTGAACTTATGGAAGATGGTAATCCAAAAGGGTAGGTGGATCCTGCAGATGAACCTAGAAACACTACTGTGAACTGGAAAAGAATTCTACGAGCAAGGAAAATGATTCAAGAGGCTGAAAATTATGGTGCACAAAAAGGAACCTTCAGGGAAAGAAAAAGACCTCATAAATACTCCATCTATGTTGCCTTAATGAGTGAAATCGTCAAATCAGAACCTTCTAGTGTTGAGGAAGATTTCAATCTTCAAGTTTGGAAAGATGTCATGACAAAAGAATACCAATCTATTCTTAAGAATGATGTTTGGGGCATTGTTCCTAGACCAAAGGATAAATCAGTGGTTTCATCTAAATGGCTCTTTAAAATCAAACATTTTGCAGATGACAGTATTGAAAAATATAAAGCAAGATTTGTTGCCAGAGGATTTTCTCAAAAAGGAAGGGATTGATTAAGAGGAAAAAATTTCTCAATTTGCTCGATATACCTCTGTCATGACTGTGATTGATATTGTTGCATAAAAAGGATGGAAAATTCATGAAATGGATGTGAAGATTGTTTTTCTTAATGGCATAATAGAAGATGAAGTGTACTAGGAGAAACATGAAGGATTTGTAATACATGGTAATGGTTCTCATGTTTGCAAATTAAAGAAGGCACTATATGGTATTAAACAAGCTCCTTGAGCCTGGTAAGAGAGGATAGATCATTACCTTTCAGGCTTGGGTTTCTCAAAAAATGATGCAGATCTGAATCTATACTTCAAGGTAATTAATGATGAATTGTTGATTCTCATTCTTTATGTTGATGACTTATTGATTATAGGATAAGATTGTCTCATTACTAAATGTAAAACAAGATCTTGCATTTGAGTTTGACATGAAGGATCTCGGTCCTTTACACTATTTCTTTGGGTTAGAAGTATGGAAACAGGTTGATGGTATCACTCTAAATCAAGGAAAATACACTATTGACATTCTGAAAAAGGTTTAGAATGATATACTCCTATGGAGACAAACTTACATAAGTTAAAAGAAGTTTCAACAAACTCAGAATTGGTAGAATCCAATCTCTATCAGTGAATGATTCGATCCTTGATGCACTTTTTCAACACTAGACCAGGCATTTTTTATGTAGTTAATGAACTTAATCATTTCATGTGTGAGCCAAGATAGTTACATCTAGTTGCAGAAAAACACATTCTGAGATACCTGCATGGCACAATTAGATATGGTCTAAAATATAATAATGTATATCTAAATCTACATGGATATATTGATTCATATTGGGCTGAAATTATATTTGATCAGAAAAGAACTTCAGGATTTTGCTTCAGCTTAGATCAGCTATGATCTCCTAGTTTGGCAGGAAGCAATCTTTAGTTGCACAAAGTTCCACAGAAGTCAAGTACATTGTAGCATCTATGGGAGCTCGAGAAGTTGTATGGATAAGAAAAATTCTTGTAGGATTGCTTGGATGATCCATGGATCCTACTATCATTCACTATGACAACCAAAGTTGTCTAAAGCTGTCAGTAAATATTGTGTTCCATGACAGATCAAAGCATATAGAAATTCCCTACCATTATGTTGGAGACATGGTGGAAAGGAATGTTATTCAGTTGAGATATGTTAGTACAAGTGAAAAAACAATAGGCATTCTCAACAAGCCTCTCTCCAAGACAAAGATTGAATGCTTTCGAGGTAAGCTTGGTATGGTAGAAAATGTAAACTTATCTGAGATTGAGTCTCAACAATGTTAAATTATTGTACTAATATATTATAACTTATGTTTAATTTGTAAACTCTTTTATTATAGTTTCATGTGTGTGACTTCATGATTTCATGGGCCCCTGTGAACCTTATTAAGAGATGATAATATTTTAATGATGAACATTTGTATTATTGGTTATTATGTAAGGTGACGATCTTACAATAATCACATCATATTAATGTAATATCAATTGAATGGCGGATATCATGAGACATGATATTCATGGATAAGCTATGATAACTGATATTGTGAAGATATTAATGGTGGATATTATGTGAATTAATATATGTGGACATTCCATGAGCTTATATCTTAATGCTAGGTATCAGGTGACTTGATACCAATGCACATACCATAATGTTGGATATTTCACTATGAGTTTATGGTGGATATCATGTGACGTGATATTCATGGACATGCCAAACCTCTTGATATCACTGTGAGGTGATATCTTTCTCTTACACAATAAATGGATCTATTGTGTTCACTAACAAGATAAGAATGTTCATCCCTAGCTAAGAGGGAGTGTTAAAGGATGTAGCTTCGGTCAGATCACTCTAGCCGATATAATCAAATGTATAAGTGGGCTATCGGCCTTGAACATTTGATATTCATCCTTATCTTATTTGAATATCAATAATAATATTATATTGTGATTATAATATAATAATATTATTATTGTTGTTGTGTATAAATTAAATACTGATAAAGATTAATATCATTGATTATATATATATATATATATATATATATAACAGCTTATATTATTATTATATATATAATCAATCATGTTTATAAATCAATTAATAATCATAATTGAATAACTGTTAATCAATTTTCAATACTAATTGATATAATATCGTTATCACCTTGTATTGCCTAAACTAAAGAGGCCTCACATAGAGGCATGTCTCTATGTGGAACTATATCAGTTCCACGTAGAGTCATGACTCTACGTGGAGCCTTTAATTTTGAATGCATACATATACAATGGAGGAGGCATCAATATAAAACATCATATACAATGGAGGAGGCATCAATATACAACATGGTGAATATGAAACAGTAGCCTGAAAAGGAGCAGATCGTAGTTGGATTAATACACCACTCTGATAGTGATAATAAGAAGATTGATAATGTAATATATTGATAAAAAAATAAAAGATCAATAAATAGATATGCAACAATATATTGATATTACATATTGATATTGGAGATTGATTC
>MU225951.1:809900-821437 GCA_018584345.1 Thuja plicata | reverse complement strand
TATATATATATATATATATATATATCTATATATATATATATCGCGGTTACAATCAAATTAAAATTACCTATCATATAAACCTGATACAATTTTAACCCAAATTTGTTGTTAAAATGGTTGAACACTAACACCTAGCACCACATTCCTTGAGGACATTGGCACTTGTCACCATAGTCCTTGAGGACATTGGCACCTAGTATGATAGTCCTATTTTGTTATAAAATTTGTCTTGTGTGCTCAAGATTGTGCTAATCTTCTAGATTTGGCCATGGAATGAGCACAATTAGTCATTCGGAAAGAATGATTAAAAAGCACCAAAGTGATCCCTAAATGAGTATGAAATTAAATGAAGATACAATTTACAACACTAAATTCAGCCCCACTTTAGTAAGATTATGATCAAGTACATTCATAATATTGGTAAAGTACATGAAAGCATCAAAATACTTCCACCAAGATATAAAAGAGACGAGCCAAAACAATGCCCCTAGGACTTAGGAACTTATCAATCTAAAATTTTAAGATAAAAGGAACAACATGATTAAAATGGCTTACACAAATTGAGTATCCAAGAACAAGGAAGAATGTATATGGCATCTAGGTCTAGTAAAGGCTACTTATTAGGATCCATATAAGACATAGATGCATGACTTATTGGTCTAGTAAGGGTTGCTTACTAGGAGTTACATTAGAGAATAGAGAGTCAAAAAGGTCTTGCAAAGGTGTGTTGTTCTAGTTGTATCCTGCAAAAGATTATAAAGAAAAACCTCAATTTTGTAAATAATCTAAAATATATATATAAAATGGATGTTGCAATTCATACCAAACATAAAGATTAAAAAAAAAATCCTTGACTTGTTAGGTAATCTAAAAAAAGTATTGCAAAATGGGTATTGTACTGTGCACCAAGAAATAATTTGATATGAGATTGCAAAATGGGTGTTGTTGGGGCACCAAGCACATCATAGTGTATAGCCAAATTATAAAAACCAATCTCATGGTGTGCGCATAAAGTGTAACATAAAGCAAAGTGTATTCTCTCATGTTAAATAAATTACATACACCTTATTGGTAAAATTTATTTTAAGGTAGCATACATACATCCTAAGGAAAGCACTTCACAACAATGGCATATCCCCAAACATAGGAAATTCAAAAGTCATGGACACAAGACATGAAAGAGAATATAATGGATCCACTATCTGGGGTTTAAGTATGTGCATAAGTTAAATCATGTATATCAAGTATGATTGTCTTGAATTGACCTCATCCCCCAAAGTTAGTGGAACTACAAACACAATCTAAGAAGAGAACATAAGATGAAAACCAAGTATTATTGGGTCAACATGGAAAAGAACAAAAATATCTCAATGCTTTTAATTCTCCTCAAGTATTCAAAATAAATGCACATTTTCAACAAGATCACATTTATGGCATAACACATATACAAAATATAGAATAATGATACAAATAGAGGAATGTCATAATAGGGCCAGCCCCTACATTTCCTTGTGCCAATAGAGAATCAAGATTCATATAAAGAGAGATTAACAAAACAAAAATACACACCATACATCACATTACAGAGGTTACACTACATGCAATCACACACACAAAATAATCTACTGCACAAGTGAGATCATCTATAAAATCAATCACCTCCCAAACTTTCTCAACATCTTTTAGAGATAGTGGACAAGATGTTAAAGGTGTTAGAATAACTGAGAGGGGGGTGAATCATTGGCCTCAAAAATTAATCCAATAAACTAGCCAAAACTTTATATCTCAAATATAAACCTCTAGTTATCTTCAGTCGTACAAGATGTATGCCCTTAAATAATCTTATCAAATAACTACTGCTCAAAATTTACTATTAATCCTTATTCTTAAGCTTTACCGATTAGCAGTCTAGTATTTTACCAAAATACAGTAAATAACTTAGTGTTTACCGATCATCCTATTTTAGTAATGTGTAAAGAAAAACATCAAATAAATAAACTATATACACATTTGACACATGGTTTTTTAATGTGGAAACCCTGTTAGGGGAAAAACCACTTGGGACCGGTAACCCAAAATTTTCATTCTTCTGAAGTAAGCATGGTGAAGAGCCAACCCTGTTAAAGGTTACAAACACATTATTAAGTGTGACCTTGTTAGAGGATTTAGATATAATAGTTTATCACTTGATATATGGAATTCACTATGCTATCTTCCTGACTAAACCTTTTGATACTACTTGGGATGTATCTCAATATATAAAGGATTGTTAAGTCCTCGGTTAAGAGACTTTTTGATCCAATGGTTAAACTAAAATAGTAAATGATCTATTCATAAATACAACTTAGACTTGCAGATGTTCAGATAAATTGTAATCTCATAATACCTTTCTGATCAATGTTTCTCTTTAATATATTTTCTCCACTTCTTTCTTCTCGGTGATGTTGTTTCTCTATTGCTCGGTGTTCATAGATATATTAGCTCTATTCTTTAGCTTGTTTGATCAGGACTGTGAAGACTTTATTTCTTCACCAATATCCTCTTCAGCATCCTCTTCTCTACTCACCCCTAATTCATAATTAATTAGCTTGTCTCTTTATATACATGATTTCATCATTTGTAGGTCTTTGTCTTTCTTGTTCTTAATGTGATCTAGAAATCTCACCATTCTTTCTTTAAATCTATGCTTTATTTTTATCCTATAGATTTATCCTTAACAACTAGAATAAAACTATCTTTAAAAATCTAGTTTATCTCTTGCTTTTAACTTGTCAATGAAAACAATGTAATCAATCAGTTAACTCCATGTTTATCTCCTACTAGCTAAGTCTTTTGTCATTTCTAAACTTCATTTATGATCAGTGTTTAACTCCTTGCTTTCTTAGTCTTAACTTTAGTTTTCCTCAGGCATCTCTGTCTATCCATCAGGGTTGTCTGTCCGTTGGGTATCTCTTTGGTTCTACTCATCGGTAATGCTTTCTTGGGTATCTTTCTCAGGTATCATTGTGACTCTTCTCTTAGGGTTCTCTATCCGTTGGTGTGCACTGTCCATCAGTGTTTGTTGTCACTTGGTGTATACCAAAATTTTATGCATTACTAATAACATAACCATTATTCTTTTGGTTCTTTCAAGTCTTTGACAATATGAATATAACCAATGAGACTATATCAAGTTGACGTCAATGAAAATACCATACATTAACTGATTTAATGTCTTGCATTTACTTTCTGCATCTCAGTGATCATCAACTTAACAACTTCAAACATTCAATCACTTATAGTTCATCAATCTCTCCCTTTGGTATTGATGGAAACACACTACATACTAATAATACATTATGAAATATATCACTTGCAGTTCATCAATCTCTACCAAACTTATTGTTCTATAACCAATACAAATATCTGACTCTCGGTAAGCTCTTCTAGCTTGGATTTGATTCTTGCAAAGCACTTTCTTCATTCTTCATTCCCTTCTCTAGATGGATGTAGAAACTTCTGATTCTGTCTCTCCCTTTGATGTCGAATCTTCTCTCCTTTAGATGGATGTTTCTTTGAATCTTTCTCTGATGTATATATCTTTTCCTTTGACAACAATATATATTTCTCATGTCTCCCTTAAGTCATCTCTCCCTTAAGTCTTCTCTCCCTTAATTCATCTCTCCCTCTTCTCTCCCTTAAGTCATCTCTCCCTTAAGTCGTCTCTCTCTTAATTCATCTCTCCCTTAAGTCATCTCTCCCTTTGATAACAATGCTAAATTCATTTCTTCTTTTCTAAATATATTCTTTGAAATTCCCTTTTCATCAGCAATATAGCTCTGTATTAGCCAACAATATGCCTAGTTTTCAGTGCAGATAAGTACCTTGTTGTGTACAAATGTATCTTTGCATTCCATCTCTTTGCTTTCATCAACATGAATGATCTTATGATTGTTTGTAGGCTGATGTAACTTCCTAGTCAGCTTAGTGGCTAGTAGACAAGGGTTGGACCCCTAGTCTCTTTCTCAGGTACTCAAATGCATCTTTAGGCAATGGCTTTGTGAATATGTCTCCTAATTGTTCCTTGGATTGAAAATATTATAGTATCACCTCTTTCTCTTGCACTTTTTCTCTTAAGTAATGATACTTGATAGCAATATGCTTAGTCTTAGCATGCATGACTAGATTCTTTGAAATGTTAATTGCACTTGTATTATCACAATAGATAATCACTGGTTCAAGAATTTTCATATTCATACCTTCTAGTAATTTCTTGATCCATGAAATATTTGAGAAATTTGTAGCAGAAGCCACATATTCTTCTTTTGCAGTAGATTGTGAGATGCATCTTTGCTTCTTATTGATCCATGTGACAAGTTTGTCACCCATAAAGAATGCTCCTCCTGTTGTGCTCTTTTTGTTATCTAAGTTTATATCCCAATCAACATTTGTATAGACTTGAAGCTCAAATTTTCCTTCTCTTTTATACCATAAGCCATAGTCCTTGGTATTCTTTAGATATCTCAGAAATCTTTTGATAGCAGTCATGTGTGATTCTTTGGGATTAGCATAGAATCTTGCAACTATTCCAACTGTATGTGCTATATTTGGTCTAGTATGAACAACATACATTAGCTTTCCAATCATTGATCTATATAGGGTGTGATTTTCCTCAGGTGACTTGTATTCCTTTGTCATCTTGCATCTGGTTGCCATAGGTGTTCCAACTGGCTTGGAGTCTTCCATCTTGAATATCTTGAGAACTTCCTTGATGTATTTGGATTGAGTGATGTATATGCCTATATCCTTATGAATAATCTATAGACCAAGAAATAATTTGAACTCTCCAAACATTGACATCTCAAAATATGTTCTCATTTCATTAGAAAATGATTTGCATAACATATCATTACCTCCAAATATGATATCATCAACAAATATTTCAGCAATCAAAATGTTATCATCGGTATCTTCTTTTAAATACAGATTATTATTTTCACTAGTTCTTAAAAATCCAATACTTATGAGATAGGAGTGAAGCCTTTCATACCATGCTCTTGGTTCTTGTTTCAATCCATACAAGGCTTTGTGTAGTCTAAAAACCATGTTTCTCTTGTTAGGATCAACAAACCCTTCTGGTTGTTCAATGTATACCTCTTCCTCTAGTATTCCATTCAGGAATGCAGATTTGACATCCATTTGGTATACCTTGGATCCTTTGTATGTATCATAAGAAAGTATAATTATGACTCCTTCTAGTCTAGCAATGGGTGCAAAGGTTTCTCCATAGTCAATACCTTCTTCTTGTGCATATCCCTTGCATACTAATCTTGCTTTGTTCCTTGTGACTTCTCCATTGACATTTTTATCATTTGGTCTTGGTCAAAGTGTCCATGTGTTGTTCTTCTCAATCTTATCTATCTCTTCATTCATAGCACTGACCCATTCTTCATTTTCAAGGGCATTATTAACAAATTTAGGCTCAAAATCACAAATTAAATATCTAGTGCTTAGTGACTTACTTCTCATTCTAATTCCATCCTTCTTGTCTCCTATGATCTAGTTATGTGGATGATGTCTTATGACATACTTGGAAAGTATCGATTCACCTCTTTGTTCATCATTTTTATCATCATCTTGGCCTTCATTCTGATCTCTATCACTCGGTACATCATCTTGAGCAATTTATTGATTTCTGGTGTTTGCAGCCTGATGCTCGAGTGCATTGTTCTGTCACTCAGGAGCGATACAATGTTGCTTGGGAAGAGTGTCAGGTTGTTCACTGTAAACAAACCTATTGTAGTCTTCTAGTTATTTTCTTCTTTCCTCGTCATTTATCTCTGCAAATTCACCTATTTTGACATTTGCACTTTCAATTATTTTGTTAGAGGTTTTGTTAAGACATTTATAAGTGTTGCTCTTGGTAGAATACCCTAAAAATATTCCTTCTTCACATTTGGAGTCAAGATTTCCATTTCTATCATATTTCAAAATATAGCATTGACTTCCAAAAATTATGAAGTAACTTACATTAGGTGTGTATCCATACCATAGCTCATAGGGTGTCTTATTGGTGTCCTTCTTCAATTGAACTCTGTTCAATGTGTAGACAGCAGTACTGACACCTTCCCTCCAAAATTTTTCTCAATCATTAGTGTTTTGGCACAATCAATAATTGATATGTTCCTTCTCTCAGAAATTCCATTCTTCTATGGTGTTCTTGGTGCATAAACCTATCTTTCAATTCCATGCTCATTACAAAAGTTAGTGAATTCATCAGAGATAAATTATCCTCCTATATCTTATCTTAAGCATTTCAGTTCCTTACCACTTTATTTTTCTACAATAGCTTTATACCACTTAAACATCTTGAATGCCTCTAATTTCTCTCTTAAGAACATAACTATCATCATTCTATAATAATCATCTACAAAGAGAATGAAGTATCTATCACCATAGTAACTCTTTGTTCTCATTGGTCCACATAGGTCAGTATGGACTAATTCTAGAATAGCATTAGATGTGTAGGTTTTTCTCTTGAAACTAGACTTTTTCATTTTACCTTTTTGAAAATTCTTACACATGACATGGTTGGGTTTTGACATTCTCGATAAGCCTCTTACTTTCCTTTTATTTCTTATCCTAACCATGTTGTCAAAATTCACATGACATAACCTTTTATTCCATAACGATATGTCTTCGTTTCTAGCCATTAAACAAGTGGTGTTAATATCATCAAGATAAAATATGTTACCTTTTGTCTAATCACAAGTTTCAATCAACCTTCCTGATTCATTGAAGATCTTTGCATTTTTATTCTCAAATGCAACTCAGTGACCTGTGTTATTCAGCTGTGAAACACTCAATAAATTATAGTTAAGTCCTTTTACCCACTATGCATTTTCACATCTGATCAGATTATTCAACATTATGGTTCATTTACCTTCAAATAGAAAAGGTGAGTCATTACCCATTCTTATTGATCCATCATTATAATACTTAAAAGTTTCATACTTTTCCTTATCTCTAGTCATGTGGTGAGTACAGCCACTATGAATAATCCAGACATCATTTTTACTAACCTTAGATATGAGTGTATTTTCTACATACATTTCCTCTTCGTATGAATCATCTTTCATAGCAACAAATACCACCTCAATATCTTCATCAGATTTGATGCCAGTATTGTCAGCTTTGTTCTCAGCTAGGTAATAGGATTTCTTTCATTTATCCTTGTAGTCTCGGTTGTCTCTTCTATCAGATTGTCAGTTTCTTCATTAATCTTTTTCATCACCTCTGTCAAACTTATTTTCACATGGTCTGTCACTATTTCTGTCTTCTTTTATTTTTTTAGGACATCTAGTAGCAAAGTGTTCAATCTCTTTACATTTAAAGCATACAAGTGGTAATTTACCTTTGTATCTACCTTTGCCTCTCTGCAATCTTCTAGCCATTAGTGCTTCAATATCATCAAGATCTTGGTCTTCATTATAACTTTCACCATCATTTCTCATAGTGTGTTTATGACTTGACTTGCTTATTTTCAAAGAAGATTTGAATGCAGGCTCAATAGATGGTAATACACTATTGTCAAAGTTATTCATCTCAAATGAAATAAGTCTACCAATCAGACTATCTAAAGTGACATTTTTGTTTGTTACTGCTCTCATTTCTTGTATAGAAGATACTCTAATAGCATAAAAAGGAAATAAGGTTCTAAGAATTTTACTTACCACTATTTCTTCTTCAAGTACACCTCCAACTCCTCGGATAGCATTGACTACCTCTTTGATTCTGCAACTATACAGAGTGATGTTTTCTCCTTCTTTCATTCTTAGGTCATCAAACATTCCTCTTAGGCTTTCTACCTTAGCTCTTAGCACATTTGCATCTCATCCATGTACTAGCTTCAATTTATCCCACATTTGCTTTGCAGTGGTGCATTTTTTGACATCTTCAAATTCAACATCAGAGAGTGAGGAAGCAAGTTCTATCATCATAGAATTATGCTCATGTTTTTCTCTTTATTGATCAAGTGTGTGAGGTCATGTAGGAAACACATTTTAGTATCCAAGAATTGAGTAACATCATTTCCAATAGCTAATAGGTGGAGTCTTATCCTACTTTTCCATGATTCAAAGTTGTCTTTGTTCAACTTAGGCACATCTCTCTTGCTCATCTTGTGATATTTTTCTTGATTATTTAAACTCTCTTTCTGTAAAGTACTAAAAATGTAATAAACTATATGTGGTGTATGTGTGTGGGGTGTGGGAAGATAAGATTTCCCTCTTAACCATAAATTCATAAAGGGAATATCCAAACTGATTAACCCCAAAGAAAGGATCAATGCATAAATGAATCAACCTATTAAGAATAAGGATAAAGAGAAAAACCCTAGGTTCCATCCTATAGAAAAGAATGTGTAATAGATCTAGAAAGATTAAAACCTTAAATAAAAGACAAGTACTGACCTCAAAATGTAACATATCTAAAGAATATTGTTTTCGGGTGTCTGCACTAAGTTTTTGGAAGTTCTACAACTGGATCGGGCATAGAAACACAGAGATAGAGGAAACCCCAAAATCTTTTCCAGGTCTAGTTCAGGTCAATTTTGACCCAAAACATAAATTCAATCTTGACCTAGAACAAAAATTTGATCCTGACCTAGAACAGAAAGTCGATCCTGACCCAGAATAGAAAGTCAACCTTGACCTGTACAATCTGATGGAAAATCTATTTCTAGATCCTGAAAGTCTGCCAAAAAGGGTATCCGGTGATGACATGTAACTGATTGAATGTTTGAAGATGTTAAGTTGATCACCAGAAATTAGAAAGATAATGCAAGACATTAAAATAGTTAATGGATTGTATTTTCATTGATGTCAACTTGATATAATCTGATTGGTTATATTCAAAGTGTCAAAGACTTCAGAGAATCAGAGAGATAAATATTATGCTATCAGTAATGCATAAAAGACAACCATTCACTAAGTGACTAAAAAAATTGACGGCTAGTGGAATCCAATGGACAGAGATCATTGAAAGTTAAGTCACAGTGATGCCCAAGCAAAGAACTCGACAAGAATTACCGATGAGAAGAATCACAAGCATAATTGAGGGCTAGAATTACAGTGTAACCTAATGGATAGACAACCCCGACAGAGAATCCCAAGGAGAACTAAAGTGTTGACCAAAGATATGAAAGAGTTAAAACACCGAAGTTAAATAGAAAAGAAAGGGGGAGTGAATAGAAATGAGGATGCTAAAGAGAAACTGATGAAGAACAACTTCATGCAATCCTGATTAATCAAGCTAAGGAAAGAGCTAGATATTTCTGTAGATACCAAGCAATAGAGGAACACAGCATCACCAAGCAAAAACTGGAGCAAAGGTATTGAAATGATTTATTGATCAGAAAGAGATTACAATAGATCTTAAAATCTACAAGTCTAGGTTGTATATGTGAACATATCATACTGTCTCAGTTTAACCATTGATACAGAAAGTCTCTTAATCAAGCAAGATTTAGAGATCCTTTCTATATTGAGATACATCTCAACCAGTATCAAAAAATTTTATCATGAAGATAACACGAGATGCTAGATACCATTTGACAAACTACACTGGGTTTGGTCATAGAAGGTAGCATAGAGATGCCTGATATCAAGTGACAAACTATTCTACTAAATCCTCTAACAAGGTCACACCTAACAGTGTGTTTGTAACCTTTAACAGGGTTGCCTCTTCACCAAGCTCACTTCATAAGAGTGAAAATTTTGGGTTATCGATCCCAAGCTGTTTTTCCCTTAATAGGGTTTCCACGTTAAAAATGCATGTGCCAATGTGTTAATAAGTCATTACTTTAGTGTTTTTCATTACACATAACTAATATGGATTGATCGGTATACTCTAAGTAATTTACTATTTTTTGGTAAATAAAAGACTGCTATTTGGTAAACTAACAGAATAAGGTTTAACAAAGCATTCTGAGAAGAAGTAATTTGATAAGTATATTTGAAGGCAATCATTTTATAGGACTGAAGATAACTAGAGGCTTAGTATTGTGGTACTAAGTTTTTGGGTTGATTAATTGGAATATTTTTGAGGCCACTAATTCACCCCCCTCTCATTTATTAATAACAATTGGTATCAGAGCTTGTGTGCTTAGAAAGGGAGTTTAATAGCTCAAGAAAAAGATCACAAGATGAATAGACGAGATGTGCCCAAGTTGAATAATTACAACTTTGCATCATGGAAAAGCAAAATAAGACTCCACTTATCAAGTATTGGTAATGATTTTACTCTACACCTTGATACTGAATATGTGTTTCCTATAGGACCTCACACTCTTGAGAAATTAAGAGAAAAACATGAGCATAATTGCGTGATGATAGAACTTGCTTCCTCACTCTTTGATGTTGAGTTTGAAGATGTCAAAACCCGCACCTCTGCAAAGAAAATGTGGGATAAGTTGAAGCTGGTACATGGAGGAGATGCTAATGTACTAAGAGCCAAGGCAGAAAGCCTAAGAGGGGGGTTTGATGACCTAAGGATGAAAGAAAGAGAAAATATCACTCAATATAGCTGCAGAATCAAAGAGGTAGACAATGCTATCTGAGGAGTTGGAGGTGCACTTGAAGAGGATACAGTGGTAAGTAAAATTGTAAGAACATTACTTCCTATATATGCTATTAGAGTTTCTGCTATACATTAAATGAGAGCAGTTGTAAATAATATACACTAGTACATTTGACCCTAAATTTTGACCTAAATTTCCCACCATGCATTACATTTGTTTTGCTTGGTCAGAATATGGAAGGAAAATTTTGATTTTTTTTTAATCCATTCCCGTGTTGGTCGGAATTGTGACAACCAGGACATTTTGTTGTAATTGCGACAAACACGATCAATATAACTTAAAAAAAAAGGTTTCATTTCAATTCGTTGTGATATGCAGCAAAGAAGAGTTGAAGGAGGGCATGAATAGAAGGCACACACATATGCGTTGAAGTGATTGAACCAACACCATCTATGCGTGATCAAACGGAAGGCAGATTTGTTTCAGACTTACACAAAATTAGGTTGGTATTGATGAACAGTTTATAGACTTACATCTGTTCTCATTCTATTTGTATTGTGTTTATCTGAGATTAAACTATTTGTCAATTTGCAACAATATGGGTTACGAAGTGCTATTAGTTTTCAATTCGAGTAACCCAATTAGGGTTTCTTTGTTTCGTATGAGATGAATAAATTGCATATGGATTTTGTGTGACAAACCTAGCAATTGAATCGTGACAAACCTGGCATCTGCAGAGACGTTGATTTGAGTTTTGACTCACCTATTATTTGGTTGTAATGAATGTCAATCTTGGATACTATGAGGCACTCGGTCAAACATTTCACTACATTACCCATTGACCATTTGACAATTTGTTAGTAGGGAGGAGGAATAGAAAATAAATTAACCATTGGAACTTCAAACCAACTTGTTGTTTGTACACAGAACTACCAGGAACAGTCAACAAAAGGACTGAGAAACTACACAGATAATATAA
>MU225951.1:740307-765542 GCA_018584345.1 Thuja plicata | reverse complement strand
TGTATTTAATGTTATGAGATGAAAATCTTGTAATGGAGATTCGTTATGGTAAACATTTAATATGTTAGTGCACATACCATAATAGGGTTATATGTAAGGGAATGTAATGTTTCCTTATTACTATATCTTCGTATCATGATCTGAGGTGATATAAAAATTAGGTATCATGATCTAAGGTGATTCCTCATATCATGATCTGAGGTGATATGAAAATTAGGTATCACGATCTGAGGTGATTCCTCATATCACGATCTGAGGTGATATGGAAAATTAGGTATCACAAACTGAGGTGATTCCTCATGTCACGTTCATAAGTGATATGAAAATTAGGTGTTACAATTTGAGGTAATTCCTCATATTACAATCTAAGGTAATATGTAAAATCCGATCATGGTGATATATGGAAAATTATCTTTCCTAGCTAAGAGGGAGTGTTAGAGACCGATAGTGTCGTAAAGATAATTATATAAATATGTTCACATATTAATATAAATGAAGTTAATATTATCATATATTAATATATATATATATATATATACTTAAATGATATATATTAATATATATGTAATTACTATTACATATATATTAATACATATATATAAATATATTTACTATATGTTAATTAGATTATAACTATGTATTAATGTATATGTAATTATATTACATACACATTAATATATAATTATAATTATATATTATATATTATATAGTAAAGAATAAATTCCTATCGGACTTTAACATGTTTATCACCAATTATGAATCGAGTATCATAACAAATGAAGTCGATGATGATCGACTTAAATTGCAAGCAAATAAACAATCGACATTATTAATAAACCGATGACAGTCATATTACAATGTTGCGACTGATATTGTCGACCGCCGACTGTTTAAAGGTAAACGACTATGTTATGTTTTAACGAAACAAAGGAAAATGACTATGTTATGTCGTATGTTATGTTTAACAAACCAAACTATTGGAGTGGTCACAACTTGATGAGTCGTGACTCATCTATGAGTCATGACCCATCAAATTGTGACTACTCTATAATATATAAAGTCAAACTTGATTGATTTTGAAAGACACCCAAAATATAGAAATCAGATAATATAATAAGTGTCTTATAAAAGAAAGTTCTGCAATAGAAACACATAAGATATTAAGTGTTACAATTTGAGTAAAGTTTATCATCTTTTACAAAGGAACACAAAATCACCGAGAAGAAAGTGGAGCAAAGGTATTGAAATGATTTATTGATCAAAAAGAGCTTACAATAGATATGAAAATCTATAAGTCTAAGTTGTATATGTGAACATATCATACTGTCTTAGTTTAACCATTGATACATAAAGTCTCTTAATCGAGCAGGATTTAAAGATCCTTTCTATATTGAGATACATCCCAAGGAGTGTTAAAAATTTAGATCATGAAGATAGCATGAGATGTTAGATACCATTTGACAAACTACATTGAGTTTAGTCATAGAAGATAGCATAGAGATGCCCGATATAAAGTGACAAACTATTCTACTAAATCCTCTAACAAGATCACACCTAACAGTGTGTTCGTAACCTTTAACAGGGTTGGCTCTTCACCGAGCTCACTTTAGAAGAGTGAAAATTTTGGGTTACCTATCCCAAGTGGTTTTTCCCTTAATAGGGTTTCCACGTTAAAAATCTATGTGTCAATGTGTTTATGAGTCATTACTTTAGTGTTTTGCATTACACATAACTAATCTAGATTGATTTTTATACTCTAAGTAATTTACTATTTTTTGGTAAATGAAAGACTATTATTCGGTAAAGTAACAGAATAAGCTTTAACAGAGCATTTTGAGCAGTAGTAATTTGATAAGTATATTTGAAGGCATTCATCTTATAGGACTGAAGATGACTAGAGGCTTAATATTGTGGTACTAAGTTTTTGGGTTGATTAATTGGAATTTTTTTAGGCCACTAATTCAACCCCCCCGCCCCCCCTCTTAGTTATTACTAACATCCAGATCTGCACTTGAATCTGTTGTCCTCAACCTTTACCTGCAAGAAAAATGGTTTTTTTTTGGGGGGGGGAGGGGTTTTCCTTGTTCAAACCCTAGTTTTGGAATTAACCTTATAATATAATTGAAATTGCATAAATAAACAAAGTAAATAAATGAATTCGCCTTGCTTGTATAGAAACCCTTGTGGAGGATTTGAATCCTTGAATCCACAAGTATGTATGCACCAAATGAATGTAGAATGTAGAATGTAGGAGTTTGGATGTCTCAAATCAATTACTTGTATATCTTCAACACCAATCTTGAATGGATCTTGGAATAGGAAGATGTTTGCATGGATATGGATAGAGAAATATTCAACAAGAGGGCTCCATAGAGCTTGAATCCTTCAATGACTACCAATGGATCTTCTTGATGAATTGAATGCTTGAAGGTGCTTGAATGTTTGAATGCTTGAGAGTAGATTATTATTTCAATATATTATCCTTCATGTGCATAGGTGATCATGTTCTTTCATGTGTATGTCTTTTTGTTTGTGATTTCAAGTCTTAGAGTCTTAGAGAAAATGAGGGGAGAAAGCTTCCTTATATACAAATCTAGGGCACAATCTTCTAAAAAGCCCTACATAGGATAATTAAATTCCAATTAGACATATACATGTAGAAGTGGACCTATATTAAATATAATTTCAAGAGTCATTGCCTCGAAGACCGAAACAATCGACCCAAAAGCGGGAATTAAATCTTTCCGAAGCCCGACATTCAAAAACCCTGGAAACTTGAAATTTGGACTCTAGGTTAGGTTCGAGGTTGACCTTGACCCAGAAGGTCAACCTTGACCATGAGGTCAAGGAACTTAGATTTGTAGATCAGGGTTCCGAAAATAGACTGGAGAGAAGTGGAAAATGAGGTAAAATAGGGGGAAAAGCTAGATCCAAGTCAGAGACCCATTCAAGGTGTTTGACATGACCCCAGACCACTTAATCAGAGGGTTAAACCAGTCCACAATGAAAGTGATTCCATTTTATGATGATAAATTTAGCCCCCACTTTAGTAAGAGTATGAACTTGATGCAAACTCTTGGTAAAGGAGATCATAAAGAAAAGATAATCTTATTGGAATAAAAAAGGGACAAAGGAATCCTCAAGACCCTAGGGACTCAAGTATTTGTCAACCCCAAGATTAGAATAAGAGAGAAATCACCAATCAAAGAGAAAGAGAGAGGGTGTGATTACCTCTCCCAATGAGAACCTATGTCCCATTATGAATCACACAAGGAAACAGTGCAACAAGAAAGATGGAGTTGAACCACCTAGTGAATGTGGCTACTCACTAGTCAACCCATCAAGAGAGATTCGATCTTAAGGACACCTTCCAACCTTAAGGGATCAAAGTATTGTATATTGAAACTGAAGGGATCAAGAGTTTTTATAAGGTAAAAATCCATTCTTTAAGGATTAGTCTCTAATCCATAAAGGGAAAAATGTTTAAAAGTTGTAAGTTTTGAAAATATTTTGAAAGTGTGTGTGTGCAAAAAGTGAGTAGAGTGTATGTCCCCACGTTAAAGTAAATTCTAACACTTTAACAGGAGTAATAGATTTAACAGAAAGATAAAAAATTCCACTGATTACCTTTCCACTACAAGATGCCCCCAAGAAAAGACAAACCAAGGGAAATACCACATAAACATACAGAGAACACAGAAGGGGTCTACCTACTGTGGGGTCAGTATGATCATAAGATAATATATATGTATGATATTATAGCAAATGAATTGACATCATTCCCCAAATAAATTAGAACTACAATCACAATGGAGGAAAGAAAATGCAAGAGTTATGAAGAAGTGTATTTTCAGACCAGGCGACCAAAAAGAATCAGTGCTAACATGTCGCAAATCCAAGCGGACTACACAAGGAAAACATTTACAAATAATAGCACAGGTACAACATAACATGAAACAAAATATAGAAGAATAGAGATACATATAAAGGAATATTACAATAGGTTCAATTCCTTTATCACCTTGCACCAACAAAGTAACAAGGGTCATATAAAATAATCTAATGAACATTTAGCAAACATATTACGGGAGAATCACAATACAATAGGCAAACACATAAAAGGATACCATAGAGGACAAGTCAATCAAGCGCATCACCCACTCTCCCCATCTCGGTGTATATCATTTAGGGAAGGTGGGAATCTCGTAAGAGGGACTATATCCAACAAAGTAGGAATAATAGCCAGTTCCAAACAAGGATCCTCTTGAGAATCATGATGTTCGATACTAGGTGTAATTATCAATTGAGTTGAAAGCATATGAGGTAAATCAATATCAATATCAATGGTCTCATATTCATCATTAGGATAAATAGGATCATCAAGAGTATCTTCCTCATCAAGATTAATTGAAATGGAATCTAAGATGCAAATAGAATCATCATAATTATTCATCTTAACATCCTTACTAACATTATTTTCTTTTAACACATCAGTCATAGGCTGGTCAAAAGAAGGTAAAGAATTTTGAAGAATAGAGGCATGGGCTCTAGCGTGAGCTCGAATTTCTTACAATGTTCATTGGCAGATTTGTTACATTTTGTCTTGTTTTAAATATGTTGAGAACTAGGAGGAATAATAATCGGTTCATTCACGGGTTCTATAGGAGGACTAGTAGGACTCTCAGTAGGCTAAAAAGTGATACTAGGAGCTTGATTAATAGAACTAGAAGCAATGGATAAAGGAGGTATGGAAGGCGTAGGAAAAATACCATGGTTAAGGTCTATATGAGGCATGCTTAACTCAAGAATATTGTGATGTTTATAGGCTTGATATGAGCGAATAAGGTTATCAAGTCAAGAAGAACATGAACTAGGTAATGAAGGCCAAAAGAAGTCAAGGGTAGCACAATCCCTACACCTATAAGGTTGATATAAACTATGATTAATAGTTTTCACTTCTTCATCATGAATAAACTTAATACACTTGTGGATACGAGAAGCAACAACACGCGCAACAGTCAACCAAGGCAAACCAAGCTTAATTTGAAATTGATCAGATTTAGGGACAACAATGAAGGTAGTATCCACAACTTTACCACAAATTTCAATAGGTAAGTTAATAGAACCAAATGATGGATAGAGAAAACCATTACAAGTTTGAATCCATACATTCGATGTATCATAATAATCATGTTGTAAGTTCTTCATAAAAATATTTTCTTCAGTAATGGCATTGAATAAGGAAGTAGGATCAACAAGACATGCATGCATAGGTATCTTAGCAATCCTAGCATAAATTTAGAGGGGACCATTGGGAGCCTTAATAGTCTTGGAATCATCAAAGTTGGTTTAGAGTTCCCTATGTTGTTTATCCTTAGGTTGTTTCTGAGGTTTAAATTGAGGTTTCAGTTTAGGTTGAGGTGGAACTTGAAGTTGAGGTTGAGATGGAGGAACTTGAATAGGAGGTTGAAACTGAGGCTGAGGTGGAGAGACATGTTGAGATGAAACAACATGCTCCACATGGTTAACAATATGATTGAGATCATCCATCTTTGAATCATAAACAATATCCATAGAAGATGGCTGAGCAATGGTATTAGTATCACATGTAGGTAAAGCATTCATATAGATTTGAAGGTTTTGATTAGGAGGAGAGACAGATTTGTTCTCACTGCCATAAAAATTATCAACAGATAAAGCATTAGAATCAATTAAATCTTGAACCTTATGTTTTAGAGAATAACACTTCTCAGTATCATGACCATGCTGACGATGATATTGACAAAAGGCTTTAGGATGAAAAGAT
Source organism: Thuja plicata (assembly GCA_018584345.1). NCBI lineage: Eukaryota > Viridiplantae > Streptophyta > Pinopsida > Cupressales > Cupressaceae > Thuja > Thuja plicata. The sequence goes on along the minus strand of MU225951.1, from coordinate 759,736 downwards.
TTGGATGTGATCGTAGTAGGGAGAAGATGTCGAATAGGAGGCAAAGTAATCATATTAGCACTTAAAAACCTAGTCATAATAGAATGTAAAGATTCAGAGAGAGGAGTAAACATACAATTCATACGAAAAGAAGTGGATGTAGAAGTGGTATTGTTGGATGCAACAACAACTTGATCAACAACTGCATTTTCCTGTTTATTTATCTTGACATAGTTGTTAGGCTTCTGAAACCTGTTGGGATTAGGAGCAGCATCACTCTTATCAACTAGAACATGAGCCATTGGAGTGTTGCTCTCAAATTGACTCACTTATAATTGATAATGATGAAGTGTTGCACAAAGTTGTTGAAAAGAGGTAAATTCAGTAAGCAAAATCTTATCTCTAATATCCTTTTGAAAATTTGAAATAAACATATGTTGAATATCAGTATCAAGAATAGGATAAGAAATTCAAGCATACAAATGCTTAAATCTACCAATAAAGTCAGTCAATTTTTCCTTAGTATTCTATTTACAATGCATTAAATCAGTTAAGGAAACTTGCGAACCAATGTTATTTTTAAACCACCGGATAAAGGCATTAGCAAGTTTTGCAAAAGAATCAATGGAATAAGGAGGTAAAGAACAATACCATTGCAAGGCCTTATCATGAAATTTCCTAGCAAACAACTTAGCCAAAATCCTATGGTCATGAGCATAGTCACTACAAAGGATTTGAAATGTCTTAACATGAGTGACAGGGTCTCCCTTACCATTGTAATTCTCAAGACGAGGCATATTGGCTTGGGGAGGGACAAGAGCATGGATAATATCTAAGGATAAAGGACTACCCATGTCACATGTAGGAATGCTAAACTTAGATTGAGTTAAAGAAGCAAGTTGTTGTTGTAAAGATGACATAGTTTGAGCCAAACTAATGATTGTGGAATCATCAGAAGAAATAGGTGGCATAGAAACATTAGGAACACTAGGAAAAGTGTACGAAGTAGAAGGAATAGAAGACACAACTAGTGGAACACTTGGAACCATAGTTGGAAGAGGGTTGGAAAAAGGCACACTGTGATATGAAGGTTGTTAGGTAGGTAAAGACACTGGTGGAACACTCAAAGGATGAGATGGAAGTGGAAGATTCAAAGATAGAGGATTGATAAATGGAAGAGATGTAGTCATCAAAGGAGGAGTGTAAGTAGGAATGCTAGGTAAAGGAATGAAAGAAGGTTCCACACTAGTGACAGGAGGAGTGAGCCCTAGATCTTGAGCCTCTTGAACTAAAGGTTTAACATTTAAATGCACAAGATGAGTAATACCATGCAAGAGATTAAAACCTTGATCAATATCACAAATTACTTTCTTAATAGCCTCTATAGATTGAATAGAATCTTGATTATGGTTTTCTTGAATAAGCCAATTTCCCATTTTATCAATTTTAGTTGACAGTGTTTGGACTTGTTCAGGAGGAACTCTTAAAGCACCATCCTCATCATGATATGAGTGAGAAGAGTTATGCTCCGTAGAATTATTGGAATCATGAGTGATCAAATTATCATCCAGGATACTAAGGAAAGGAGAGGAAGACTCAAGATCAAAGGAACCCATAAGTCTGTGATTTCTTCTAATCGAGATATTATAGGTAGGACTAGAGGTAGTAAAGCTCATATACTAATGCAGTGTAAATGGAGTAAACTAAGAAAATATAAATGCAAGAACATAAAATAAATCTAATCTAATATGCATGCAAGATGAAATGTAAATCTAACACCAAAAAGAAAGAGTTGTCTATCGCGCGGGTTCACCAAAATGTAAGGTACTAAAAATGTAATAAACTATATGTGGTGTATGTATGTGGGGTGTGGGAATATAAGATTTCCCTCTTAACCCTAAATTTATAAAGGGAAGATCCAAATTGATTAACCCCAAATAAAGGATCAATGCATAAATGAATCAACCTATTAAGAATAAGGATAAAGAGCAAAACCCTAGGTTTCGTCCTATAGAAAAGAATGTGTAATAGATCTAGAAAGATTAAAACCTTAATTAAAATACAAGTACTAACCTCAAAATGTAACAAATCTAAAGAATTTTTTTTTAGGTGTCTACACTGAGTTTCCAAAAGTTTTGCAACTCGAAACGGCACAGAAACACAGAGACGGAGAAAACCCAGAAATATTTACCAGATCTAGCTCAAGTCGATTTTGACTCAAAATAGAAATTTGATCTTGACCTAGAACAAAAAGTAGATCTTAACCCAGAATAGAAATTTGATCCTGACCTAGAACAAAAATTTGACCTTGACCTGCACAATCCAATAGAAAATCTATTTTTGGATCCTGAAAGTCTACAGAAAAGGGTATCCAGATCTGCACTTGAATCTTTTGTCCCAAACCTGTACCTGCAAGAAAAATGGTTTTTTTTTTTGGGGGGGGGGGGGGGNGGGGTTTGCCTTGGTCAAACCCTAGTTTTGGAATTAAACTTATAATATAATTGAAATTTCATAAATAAACAAAGTAAATAAATGAATTCACCTTGCTTGTAAAGAAACCCTTGTGGAGGATTCGAATCCTTGAATCCACAAGTATGTATGCACCAAATGAATGTAGAATGTAGAATGTAGGAGGTAGGATGTTTCAAATAAATTTATTGTAGATCTTCAAAACCAATCTTGAATGGATCTTGGAATAGGAATAAGTTTGCATGGATTTTGATGGAGAAATCTTCAACAAGAGGGCTCCATAGAGCTTGAATCCTTCAATGGCTACCAATGGATCTCCTTGATGAATTGAATGCTTAAAGGTGCTTGAATGTTTGAATGATTAAGAGTAGATGATTGCTTCAATAGATTATCCTTCATGTGCATATTTGATCATGTTCTTTCATGTGTATGTCTTATGGTTTGTGATTTCAAGTCTTAGATTCTTAGAGAAAATGAGAGGAGAAAGCTTGCTTATATAAAAATCTAGGGAACAATCTTCTAGAGAGGCCTACATAGGAGAATTAAATTCCAATTATACCTATACCTCTAGAAGTGGACCTATATTAAATATAAATTTAAGAGTCATTGCCTCGAAGACAGAAATAGCCGACCCAGAAGGGGGAATTAAATCTTTCCAAAGCCCAACATCTGGAAACCCTAGAAACTTGAAATTTGGACCCTGGGTCAGTGTCAAGGTCAACTCTAACCTAGGTCAGGGTCAAGGTTGACCTTGAACCAGAAGGTCAACCTTGACCCTGAGGTCAAGGAACTTAGATTTGCAGATCGGGGTGCTAGAAACAAGCTGGAGAGAAGTGGAAAATGGGGTAGAACAGGGGGAAAATCCATATCCAAGTTAGAGACCCATTCAAGGTGTTTGAAATGACCCCAAATCACTTACTTGGAGGGCTAAAATAGTCCAAAATGGAAGTGCTTCCATTTTTCGATGATCTAAACGTTATTAAGATGGAAGTGCTTCCATTGTAATAAACTAAAATGGTGTTATGACATATATATGGTATGATGTATGTGTGTGGGGTGTGGGAAGATAATATTTCCCTCTTAACCCTATATTCATAAAGGGAAGATCCAAGTATTGAGTAACATCATTTCCAATACCTAATAGGTGGAGTCTTATTCTTCTTTTCCATGATGCAAAGTTGTCTTTGTTCAACCTAGGCACATCTCTCTTGCTAAACTTGTGATCTTTTGCTTGAGTCTTTAAACTCCCTTTCTAAGAACACAAGCTCTGATACCAATTGTTAGAATAAATGAGAGGGGGGGGTGAATCAGTGGCCTCAAAAATTAATCCAATAAACCAACCAAAACTTTATATCTCAAATATAAACCTCTAGTTATCTTCATTCCTACAAGATGTATGCCCTTAAATAATCTTATCAAATAACTACTACTCAGAGTTTACTGTTAATCCTTAATCTTAAGATTTACCGATTAGTAGTCTAGTATTTACCAAAATATAGTAAATAACTTAGTGTTTACCGATCATCCTATTTTAGTAATGTGTAATGCAAAACATCAAAGTAATGAACCATATACACATTTGACACATGGATTTTTAACGTGGAAACCCTATTAGGGGAAAACCCACTTGGGACCGATAACCCAAAATTTTCACTCTTCTGAAGTGATCTCAGTGAAGAGCCAACCTTGTTAAAGGTTAAAAACACACTGTTAAGTGTGACCTTGTTAGAGAATTTATATATAATAGTTTATCACTTGATATCTAGAATTCACTATGTTATCTTCATGACTAAACCTTTTGATACTCCTTGGGATGTATCTCAATATATAAAGGATTGTTAAGTCCTGCTCGGTTAAGAGACTTTCTGATCCAATGGTTAAACTGAAACAGTAAATGATTTGTTCATAAATACAACTTAGACTTGCAGATGTTCAGATCCATTGTAAGCTCATAATACCTTTCTGATCAATGTTTCTCTTCAATACCTTTTCTCCACTTCTTTCTACTCGGTGATGTTGTTTCTCTATTGCTCAGTGTCTACAGAAATATTAGCTCTGTTCTTTAGCTTGTTTGATTAGGATTGTATGAAGACTTTATTTCTTCACCACTATTCTCTTCAGCATCGTCTTCTCTATTCACCCTAATTCATAATGAATTATCTTGTCTCTTTATAGACATGATTTCACCATTTCTAGGCCTTTCTCTTTCTTGTTCTTGACATGATCCGTAAATCTCGCCATTATTTCTTTAAATCTATGCTTTAGTTTTATCCCGTAGATTTCTCCTTGAAAACCGGAATAAAACTATATTTAAAACTCTATCAAGTATCTCTTGATTTTAACTTGTCGATGAAAAAAATGTAATCAATCAGTTAACTCCATGTTTAGCTCCTACCAGCTAAGTCTTTTGTCATTTTTGAACTTCAATTTTGATCGGTGTTAACTCCTTGTTTTCTCAGTCTTAACTTCAGTTGTCCTCAAGAATCTCTATCTTTCTCTCAGGTTTGCCTGTCTGGCAGGTATCTCTTTAGTTTTTCTCATCGGTAATGCTTTCTCAGGTATCACTGTGACTCTTCTCTCGGTGTTCTCTATCCGTCAGTGTGCACTGTCCATTGGTGTTTGTTGTCACTTGGTGTATAAGAAATTTTTATGCATTACTGATAACATAACCATTATTCTTTTGGTTCTTTGAATTCTTTGACAATATGAATATAACCAATTAGATTATATCAATTTGACATCAATGACAATACAATACATTAACTGATTTAATGTCTTGCATTTACTTTCTGCATCTTGGTGATAATCAACTTAACAACTTCAAACATTCAATCAGTTATAGTTCATCAAAAGGATCCATAATTAGTATAGTGAATGGATCTATTACTAGTGCCAAAAAAGGATCATGCTCTAATGATAGGAGCTAAAGTCAAAGCATTTGGAAAATTAAAGTTAGTTCATGATTAATTTCAACAACTTGATTCATATCATTAGGATAATCATGAGTCTCATTATTATTAGTAGAATATTCCTCCAAATCAATTATAATGGGATATCTAATGTGAGGAGGAGGAGGAGGAGGAGGATTATAAGAAGAATAATAATTATTCATTAACAACTTTAGCCTCTGGAAAGTTTGGTCTAGGTAAGCCTCCTCTCTAGGATTGAATGAAGGCTACAAAAACAAGATCAAATCAACATTTGATTTCTTGGGAATAGAAACATTTTTAGAAGAAATCTCACAAGAATTGGCACAATGTCTTTAATAGAATTTCCTTTCATTATGATTATTTTGGTTACAATTTGAAGCTTGAGAAGAAGGTGGGAGATCACTCAACATTGATGCCTTTTCTTTCTTTTCCTGAGGAACGAAAGGAAGAATAAAAGAACCACCAAAGGTTGAGAGAAAGAAGATTTTGGGTGATTTTCTCTTTGTCCTTTATAGGATATAAGAGATGGAACCACAACATATACATGATGAATGTTAGGATTAGGGCACATTCCTATTCCAAAATGTGGAGTATAAAGAGTTATTTCCATATCCATAGATAATGAAGGATCTTGAGGGAGAGTAGTCGAAATAGATTGTGAAGGATTACACAAGGATAAATTAGATATTATTGTATAGACCTAAAAAGTTAGCACCCATGATTGGATGCTTATTAGGACCTATTAGACTGGTTTTGGTGATTTTGAGGTCCAAATGTCCATTATACTTTATCCTAGTGCTGTGCTAAGTTGATTACTCTTTTCTCGCTTCTTTTCACTCTCCCTGAGCTCCAATTCAAATTTTGGCCCATTTATCATGGGACATGTCTCTAATGGAGACATGTCCCTGGGTTTTGGGGCCCCCAAATTTCACTTGAAGCCCAATTTTAGGGTCTTATGGGTATATTTTTCATTTGTGGTCAATTTGGATCAATTTTGAATCCTGAAATGATGGAGTAAGTATATAATCCCCATATCTCTCCTTATTTTGCATTTCACAACAACATGCAAGCATTTTTGCAATCACGCTATCAAGATTTTAAGCAAGAAAGAGCCATTGGATTCAAGATTTGAAGGCAAGCACCCAACATCAAGATCTCAAAGTCTCCAATTATTCAAGATCATTCAAGTCAAAGGAAATCTTCTCTATTTGATGCTAGTATCTCTCCCATGATGTCCAAGTATAGTAATTCTCAATTCAAACAAGAAGATCCTTCCATCTTTATTCTCTCTCCTTTACAAGTGACTATCAAGCATATCTAAATTTAAGATCTAGGAGTGACATTCATAAATATATGAATTTGTGATGGATTCCTTGATTCTGCATCACATTCCAAGGTCAACTCTTTGGATATCAAGTACATTCAAGAATCTTTAAGGGTACAAATTATTTCTACATCTGTCCATGATGATTTATGAAAGGTGAATCTATTATTTGCATTCCTTTTCACTTTAATTTATAAAATTTTATTTTATTTCTAGGGTTGATTCCTAAACCATGTTTTGACCAAGGAAAATACCCTTTAGACAACCTTTTTCCCATTTTTCTACGTGCAAGAACAGGTTATAGAGCTACCAGACAAGATCTGGATAGAATAGGAACAACTAGAAAATCTATGAAAATTTTAAACGAGAAAACTAGGTACATGTTTCCATTCTTGTCATGTCTTAGGTACACATTACCATTTCCACCATGTACCCTACATTTGAGCTCACATTTTAACTGTGGGTCTGATCTATCTTCTAGTTTCTATTTTTATAAATTTATGCTCATTGTATATCTATTATAGTCTATTTTAACTAGTTTTTCAATAGCTTTCTTAATTAATCATTTCATCATTATTATTTCATCAATCAAAAATAATTTTAGTGAAGCATCACTATCCCACTTAGTGTTTTATTCTCCTCTTGAACCTAGTGGGGCATCTTCCTTCTAAAATATATATGATTAATAAAAAGGAGAAGTGATTTTGCGTACCTATGTTATTGCTTCCCTTTTCTCCATATATAATTATATTGGCTTTAAAATTTTAATTGGAAGGTAATATGATATCTTTAAGAGGTTTAAGACATTGAGGGGTTTAAGACTAAAAGTAATCAGGGTAAAGTTTCCATGATTAGCTCAGGGTTGAAAAAACCTATGGTTTCTAATTATAACTTACTCATTGTGAGAACAATTCAAACTCTTATGAATGGTACAAGGGATTGTCTTCATGGATGTTAGGCAAGGATGACCAATTTTACACAAAATTGGTCTAAGATAGGGATAATGGTAAAGGTAACATCTAGCACTTAGAACCAACTTTTATGGGAATGGTGGTGGAATCTATTGTGGGACAAGTGAAACCATCATGTACATTAAAAAATAATTTAGATTTATGATATGTGCCTTAAATAAATTAGTGTGTGTCAAGATGCTCTTTCATAGTAACATTCACCACACCTACTGGATCAATGAACACTCTATGTGAAAGCTTGTCTTTGACTTTCAAAAAAATGCTTAATGGACCATCAGGTACTTTTATGATATCATTTGAGGCAAAAAAAATGTTAGGGTCACTCTTAGGCTTAGTTTTCTAAATCAATTTCACAATATTGTTGGCTTCATTAGATATATCATCAATAGCTACATAGTCATTATCATTATGTTCAACAACATTGGTAGAATGAGAGGACAATTGATAGGTAAAGATTTAAAATTTTTGATTAAGAGGTGCTACATATTTATTCCCTTGATCATTCACACCATCCACAACTATAACATTAAAATCAAGAAAGTCTTGAATTTCATGCTTTAGATGCATACATTTCTCTATGCCATGTCTGGGTTGATGATGATATCGATAAAAGAATTTTGAATCAAAAGAAGGTGGCATAGGTTTGGAAGTATCTATAATATAGTTAGGAGAAATTTTCATCACATTATTGTTAATAAATTTGAGCATGATGTTATGGAAGGACTCAAAAAGAGGTGTGAAGCTAAAATGCTTGAATTTATAAGAAGAAAAGTAAGATACACAAGGATTTGTTGTAGTTATCAGTTGAGTATCAATATGATTGGAATAATTGTTACTATAGATGTTAATGAAAATTTTGTTTTGTTTTCTAATGTTTCAAAATTCTTGAGGAGCCCCTTCATTCCTATAAACTTGATTCAAAGATGAAGAAGCTTCATATTGAATAAATTAAAGTTGATAGTAATGAAGCATTGTACATAATTGTGTGAAAGATGTGAGTTCACAAAATAAAATATTTTCTCTAATTTCCTTTTGCAAATTATTAATGAAAATCATTTGAATGTAAACATCAAGAATAGGATTAACAATTTGTGCATGCATATGTTTAGATCTACCAATACAATCATTTGTTTCTTTAACAACTTTTTTATAGTGCACTAAGTTAGTCAAAGTAACTTGTAGCCTAATATTTTTTTTTAAAATGTTGAATGAATGTATCTACCAATTATTGAAAAGTACCACTTAAATAACTAGGAAAGGATAAAAACAATTCCAAATATTTATCTTTTACAAAATGAGGGAATAGTCTTCCAAGAAGTCTGTGGTTATAGGAAAAGTCACTACATAAAGTGGAAAATATTTTCACGTGAGTGTGGGGTTCACCTTGTCCATTAAATTTCTCCAAATGAGGAACCTCGATGCACTGTGAAAGTGGAGTGTGAAGGATCTCAATGGAAAAATGTCTAGCACAATAATATGTAGGAATAGTAGACTTAGATTTTGTCATGTTGGCCAATTGTTATTGTAAAGATGAAACATTTTGCAATAAGTGGTTTATGATATCTTTGGTGGATTAATTGGATTGGGAAAAAATAGATTGTGATGGTGGATTTGAAGGTATAGTATGGTAGGTATATGGACAATTGTGGTATGTGGGTGGAGGAGTTGGTTGAGAAAAAAAAGGGAGATTGGTTGAAGGTGGCACATAGCTATATTAATTAATAAGTTCCCCCCACTACCTACATGTGTAGCCGCAGCCATTATGGAAGATGTTTATGTAGGAAAATTTCCTATATATGTAGGTAGGAATAAATATATCAACTTGGGTTGAAAGAATGGAATGCCCAAGAACTTCAACGCAACTAGTTATTTTCATAGTTTTTTCATCCACTATGTGAGCTATACCACATAAAACGTCAAGACTATGTTCATCACTTTGGATCAACTTCTTTAAACATTCATTTAAGGGGATTGTATCTCAAGCCAAATGCTCTTGGTTTATAAAATTTTTAAGACCTTCCAATTGCTTGTTAATCTTCCCTAATTATTTATTATACACTTGTGTTTAAGATTCATCTTCATCATGAGAATCATGGAGAGAAGGATTCTCAATAATTTTAGGCATGCAGGTAGGTGTTGGATTAAGAGATGAAGATTCACCCAAGCTCCTATAGGAATAAATCAACAAACAACTTAGACTCAATACCCGTAGTTTTTAAACCACAAGAAGCCATGAGTCTATTGTTAAAATAACTGAGAGGGGGGGGGGTGAATAAGTGGCCTCAAAATATTCCAATAAATCAACCCAAAAACTTAGTACCACAATATTAAGCCTCTAGTTATCTTCTGTCCTACAAGATGAATGCCTTGAAATAATCTTAACAAATAACTACTGCTCGGAGTTTACTATTTAAACCTTATTCTTATTGTTTACCAATTAGTAGTCTTTCATTTACCAAAATATAGTAAATTACTTAGTGTATACCGATCAATCTAGATTTAGCTATGTGTAATGCAAAATACTAAAGTAATGACTCATAAACACATTGACACATGGATTTTAACGTGGAAACCTTGTTAAGGGAAAAACCACTTGGGCTGGTAACCCAAAATTTTCACTCTTCTGAAGTGAGCTTGGTGAAGAGCCAACCCTGTTAAAGGTTACAAACACATTGTTAGGTGTGACCTTGTTAGAGGATTTAAATAGAATAGTTTGTCACTTGATATTTGGCATCTCTATGCTACCTTTATGACCAAACCCAGTGTAGTTTGTCAATTGGTATATGTAATCTCTACGCTATCTTCATGATCAAACCTTTTGATACTCCTTAGGATGTATCTCAATATATAAAGGATTGTTAATTCCTACTCGGTTAAGAGACTTTCTGATCCAATGGTTAAATTGAAATAGTAAATGATATGTTCACATATACAACTATAGACTTGTAGATTTTCAGATCTATTGTAAGCTCATTATACCTTTCTAATAAATGTCTCATTTCAATACCTTTGCTCCACTTCTTTATTCTCGATGATGGTGTGCTCTGTTGCTTATTGTCTGCAGAAATAGCTATGTTCTTCAGGTTGATTGATCAGGTCTGATTGAAGTTGTTCTTCATCAGTTTCTCTTTAGCATCCTCTTCTCTATTATCTCCCCTAATTCATAATGAATTAGATTGTCTCTTTACAGACATGATTCAACCATTTCTAAGTTCTTTAATTTCTTGTTCTTGGCATGATCTGCAATTCTAGCCAGTCTTTCTTTAAAGCTTTACTTCAATTTTATCTCATAGATCTCTTCTTGACAACTGTAATAAAACTTCTTTAAAACTCTCTCTTATCTTTGGCTTCTAACTTGTCGATGAAAACAATATTAATAACCAATTAACCCAATCTTTAGCTCTTTTCAGCTAAGTCTTTTATCATTTCTGAATTTCAGTTCTTTTCAGTGTTTAACTCTTTGTTAGCTCGGTCAACACTTCAGTTCTCCTCGGGTATCTCTGTCGGGGTTGTCTTCCCGTCGGGTAACACTGTGAAGTTTTGTTCATTGGTAGTTCTTGTGATTGTGCTCGTCGGTAATGCGCGTAAGGTTTCTTGCTCGGGAATCACTGACTTTCCTCTTGGGGTTCTCTATCTGTCGGTGTGCACTGTCTATCAGTGTCTGTTGTCACTTTGTGAATACTGAACTTTTATGCATTACTGATAGCATAACCTTTATCTCTCTGGTTCTTTTAAGTCTTTGACACTTTGTATATAACCAATCAGATTATATCAAGTTGACATTAATGACAATACAATCCATTAACTGATTTAATGTCTTGCATTATCTTTTTGCATTTTGGTGATCATCAACTTAACATCTTCAAACATTCAATCAGTTATGGTTCATCATCTATAACTTCTCCTCACATGGATGATGGATTCAGAACAATGGGTAATGAAACTCATACACATGCACAAGCATAAGAAGGAAGGTTAGAGTGTAATGCCCAAAATTTACAACAAAAAACGTAACAATTTTTTTTTTTAAATTACAAAATATAACATACCATTTTAACTACATCAGAAAATTTGTGATTCTACTAAGTATAATATTTAGCTATATTACAAGAAGGCAATGGTCAAACTTTAAGAAACAACATTTCATAATATTCAAATGAAAAACTGTCACTATTTTTCCAAGAAACCCTTATCAAATTTGCCATCCGAAATTTCCTAGGAAACTCACACTAAGCCCTCTGAAGTGGTACAACTTGCACTAGTAATGGTACAGTTGGTGGAGTGAATGGTACTGCTTGCCATCTATGCCTCCAATCGCCTCACATATGCAATCATTCATTACTTTCATATTTGCTTTCAAAAACTTTGTTACTCCTCTTGATTAATTCAATTAAGATGGAATATATTATTATTGCTCATTTCTTTGTTATAAAAATATCAAGTTAAATAAATATCATCATAATTATTATAAATTATACGTATAACCGAAAGGAATGGTCTCAACTTAAGAATACTATACTTCATTTAATTGCAAATATGCACACACATATTTTGGAATACATTCTAACCCTAGTGATCACTATATTGTTTGATAGAGAATCTATAAATAATGTTAAAGTGTATCTTTGTTATTATGAATACATTKGTAAAAGATYTATTTAGTTTCAAATGAGGTATCAAGTTTATTTTGAATAATACATATTGGCATTGAGAGTACTCATTGGTTTGAAAATTTCTTATCATTTATTTGAAATAGTATTGAATGGTGTTCTTATATCATCTAACAACATGTCATTTTTTTTTTAGGTCTATCTTGTTGTCAAACTGAATGAGCAGTGTAGATACTATATTAATATTTTCCTGATAAGTTATTATAAATTTTCTTAGATCTATATCGTGTTGGTTTGGCATCCACGCATTATTATATTGGTAATTATTCATGCTCCCTTACATATACCACATTTTATTTTTAAATTGGTTTGTACCCCCACTAGGGCATACCTAGTGCGAATTGGGTTAAGTGTTGTAAACCCGAACTACGATGTCTCTGCGAGTTACGTAGGCAAGGCCATCTATGATGAGCCCCCGAGGCATTAGGTCGAGCCCTTAGGTCTTGCGATTTTAAGTCCTTCCTTGACCTTGTCACAACCTACCAATACTTTTGCATAGTTTGCATCTCTTTACGCAACTTGGTTGGAATAGCTTATGATTGATTTAGCTATGATATTGTCTTAGCTTATCTTATGATCGTGTAGGTAATCAGAAATGAATTTAACATCGTGCATCTAGTTGTGTAGAAATATATAAGGACGCAGGAAATAGAGAGACAAGGGGAAACGAGATACACATGCAAAGAAGAGAAGACTCAGGTATGCAATACCTCTGTATGATTGTCATTTGAATATTTTAATTACTAGAATCATGAATTGCTGGTTTAGTTAAAATGGTATGTTATATTTCTTAAAAAAAAAAAAAAAGTTGTTGCGATTTTTTGGGTGTAAATTTTGGGCATTACATAGAGACAAAGGTAAATGAGTTTTTTTATGCTCTTAATGACTTTTGTACAATTGTGAAATAAAGTGAAAGTACTAGCAATGAAACACATGATTTAAAAATGCAAAATAATAATAAAATGATTAATTGACCACTTAATTAAGAAAAATGAACTATACAAGTGATATATTTCAACAATTAATATCTCTAAATTTGAAAAATAAAATTAAAATTTATGCAAGCTATACTAGGTTCACCAAAATGAAATATAGGGAAATGGTGATCTAGTTTAATATAAAATAGAAAGAATTTATGAACACATTCATTGGGGATCAACCAATTAGGCCCAACTTAAGTCCTTGGGAGAGATGGGAACTATGGAGATTTGATTTTTTATCTTTGGTGGATATTCATTCTATATGATTAGATAATTTAACTGAGAATACAACAACTAGATACAAGGATACAAAATTGACAATAATAAACATAAACATTAAGCTACAAAATATGTATGTCAATTTTGAAGATAGATTTGAAAAGAGAATATAAAAAGGAACATATTTATGCAATTTGAGCCTAAAAGTGTTGGTCTATGTCAATTAGTGCCACAAACCTAAAGCTTTTTGATGTGATTTTTATGAATGGATTCCATATTAGGATGCCCTACATATTGTCTCCTTGAAATTTCAGGGAAAAAGTGCTAGTCAATGGAGTCAATTAATAGAGACCAAGGTTTTTCTTTTCTTCAAAGTTTGGATATGTTCATCTCAGTCTTCTCTTCATGAATATATAATCTAAATTTTGTAGACTTGAATCCTATTCATAGAAGAAAGATAAAATGTGTTGGGTTGTATAGGGGCTTGCCTAAGTCAAACCCTAGGTAGGAATTAACCTCCCCTACAACAATGGTGATTAGAAAGAAAGCATACCTTTGATTAGGCAAAGGTAAATTTGAAGTAAAATGATACATTTAAATGTTACACCTTTTATATGATCTTCTTTCCTTAAAGCTTCATGAAAGGTTGATGTTTCTAAGTAGGAGTTCATGCATGTCTTCAGTCGTGGAGGAAACACATAAACTTGATTATGGATTCCATATTGAATGGTTAAACACTTGAATGCCTGAACTATCCTTAAATGCCTTGAATATTCCTAATTGCTTGCTCGATTGAATTCCTTAATGAGAGATGTTAAAATGAAGGGGTGGGGCTTGCTTTTATATTCAACCTCACGAAGCATGTTGATAATTTTAAAGAAGGACAACATTAAGAGCACTTACCCACTCGTAAAAATTATGACTATTGGAGGCACAAATTTGGGCCCATAATGGTCATATATTAGCACCTGGCACCATAGTCCTTGAGGACACTAGTTTGTAGTGCCATAGTCATTCCATTTTGGCATACAATTTGGCTTATATACTTGGGATTACACTTGGCTTCCAGATTTGGAAAGGGAATGACCATAACTAGTCATCTTGTAGGGGCATGAGGAAAAAACACCAAAGTGAGCTCCAAATGAGTATTAAATTGCACATGAGCATACATTTTTTGATGCTACAAATGTCCATATAATGGTGAAAATAAGTGAATCTAGAATTTAATTGGGAGTAAAGGTGAGAATTTTGTATAAGGGTTTGTGCAAGGAGTCACATTTCTATCTGTGTTCCATCCTTGTGTAGATATCTCATTTCTATTTTCTTGTATATTCATAGGAGTTGGTGAAGATGGGTTGTTTGATAAATATAATAGAACTAATTTCTTCTAAGGTTGTACAACAAAATGTAGAGTTTTAGGATGAATTTAAAAATGGTAGTTGTACCTTGTTATTCTTAGCTATGAATGGTTTAAACGACAAACTCACTTTAAAGTTTGTCAACTCACGAATGCAAGGTGAAGTAAAAATTGGAGGGCCCACTTTAAAATAATAGATGAGATGATCACGAGAGTTGTGAGGTTAAATTATAAAGGATTCAAAGTGGAGAAGGAGAAAAGAGAGTTACCAAAATTTCACTGATTGTTGTTTGGAAGATGGTGAAAAGTGAAGAGATACCAAAATGGATATAGAAGAGAGAATCCAATTGCAATATGGGCCTTAGTAATTTTACATGTCATGAAGTATTTTACGCTAGAGGGTAGGTTCCAAAAGATCCATGGTTATCATTTTCTAATTTTAGACCATCTGAAGCATGAAAACAAGATTAATCTACCTTTTTACTTACTTTCATCTCTTGAGAAGTGTATTGTTGATATGTCTTACCCACCCTTACACCAATAATTAATCATTGTGCTATATAAGTTTACTTTGGCAGTTACCTAAGCAAGGAAAAATATTACTAAGTAGTATAATATGGATATGAAGCTATTGGAAAATAATAAAACCAAAATAAAATTGTTGAAAGGAAGTTCTAGTACCATGACTACCCTTACCCTTGAAAACCCTAGTGTAAGTAATAAGTGTTAAAAAAAGAATGGTTCTATGGAGTTGACACTTGTTACTATTGATAGTCTTTCTCCCTCATTAAGTTACAACTTAATTCTTCTAAGTCCCCTACTCAGAAAAGAAAAGTCCCATATGTCTTTTAGGAGGAGATTAGGATTATCAAAGGCTCTTAGGAGTCTGCATAAAAAGAAAGGCCGGTGAAATAGTTGTAAAGGTGTCTTTAAAGAAAGAGGCTATATATATTTTTGATAAAGATGAAAAGGAGTCTACTAATGAAGGTTTTGAGAAAATAAAGGAATGGATCTTGGGAGAAGTAATATCTTCTAGGCTTGCAGAAGCTTACGCCACTAAAAATTTAGAGGACAAAAAGTGTAAGAAAAATATATTTGATAATGAAGAGGAGGATTATGTGGATGAGAAGTTTAGTCCTCAATTTGAAGAGGAAATTGAAATATTGATGAAGAAGATTATGAGGAGGTTGATGAAGAACAAGTTGATGAAGGGGAGGATCAAGAAATTGATGAGGAAGTAAAGAAAGATGAGGAAGAAAGGGAGATAAGAAAGAGGTGGAGGAAGCTATTATGGACTTATTCCCATGTAATGAAAGACAGGATAATTCTTATGATAAAAAGGGAAATGAAAAGAGGATTCAGGAAATAGAGAAGAATAAAAATAGATGACTATTCAGAAGAGGAGGAGGCAAATGAAAATCAAAATGACACTCTCCACTCCTTCAAATTTGATGTTGCTATCTTTCAAACCAAGATAGGAAATCCAAGGGACAACTATTCTAAAGAGGATGAAGGAAATGACGATCAAATGACACTCTAGACTACTTAAAAGTTGGTGTTTCTATCCCTTAAAGTAGGATGGTTGAAATTCAAAGAAACATAGAATATAAGATGTAATGTAAATATTTTAAACTAAAAGGAAATGTATTTAGGGTCTAATTAGTAGCCATTACGAAAATGAAAAGAAGATGGACAATGCTTTGGAAAAAAATGTTACTATTATTGATGGGATTATGAGGAAAGCTATGATGGACACTATTTTTGGTTGCTCCAAAATTAAGAAATAGGGGAGAAACCAAAGGAGCATCAAGAATATTCAAGATTCAAGAAATGAAAAAAAAAAGATGACAACTAATTCACATGAGAAGGAAATTTGGGAGGATCCTCTTGACTCTCTAACAAAGGATTGGAAATTTATATGTTAAATTGTGTTTTGTGTTTTGGTGCTACTCTATATTTCTATCAAAAATTTAAATGTTAAATTTTGTTTTGTGTTTTGGTGCTACTCTATATTTCTATCAACTTTTTTTTTGTTTTATTGTTCCTTGTAGGTTTTTTGTTTTGGTTTGAGGGCCCGCCTTTCTGTTATTTTGATTTCTTTATTCTAATTTGAAGGATTTATGTAATCAGATCAAGGCCCTTTCCTTGTTGATATAATAAAAACTATGGTATACAATTTATTTATACATTATTTTAAAATAATTATAGTATTACACAAAAATTACCTTTTTTAATAAATAAATAAATAAATAAATCAAATTTCTTGTATTTGATACCTTCTATAAACATTCTTGTTGTTAGTGACAATGATTCTTTATGAATATACTTAAAGTAATAAATACATAAGATTGTTATAAACTAACCCTCAAAAGTAATATTAAATGACTCATATTTAATTTTATTTAGGAAAAGTAGAGTAATTAGAAAGGTACCCCTCCTAATTCCTAGTTGCATTATATTAAGCCAAAGGATATGTAGACCTTATGGAAAGATGTGTTGTCAATTAGTGCCAAAACACTTAGTCATTTATATGGTTACAGTGTTGACTGAGCCAGCACCTTGAAGTGTCGACCGAGCTAAGCAGTTGCAGTGTCGACCGAGTAGTTAGTTCAAAATAGTATCACCTGAGTCACCAGTGTTACCCAAGTTTCATACCAGCTTTGAGTGTTCAATGTGGCCCAAGCACCCAGTGTCAACCGAGTGCCAGAGTTGCTAGTTCACTGTGTCACTCGAGTGTCAGTATATCACTTGAGTGGATTACTAGACCCGAGTATCAACATTGGGATGACTTAGTACATTGTTTGATACTATTTAATACAATAGTAGCTGACTTGTAGAGGTAATTGATTTGGATAAGGTATATATGTAAGACACTTTGTTTATCCAAATGATGTATTAGTAAGAGTATGGATATATGAATCAATCCTAGATGTAAATATGAAGTGGCAGATTGATTAGAAGGCTACAATAGTATAAAGGAACAATAGAGACTCACCTATCACATTCAGATGATCAATATTACTTCAAAGGATCTTATTCAACAAATCAGAGTTGCATAGAATATCATTCATTGGTTCATCCTAACAGGTGTATTAGTCAAAATCCTTTAACCGAGTGGACCTAATAATCCTTAACAAATCTCCTAACAGAGTGCATACTTAATTGTATTGTATAAATCCTTTCACAAGGTGGACCTAACAGCCCTTATTGCTCATAACACAAAAGACCATCAGAAGTGGTCAATTATAATCCTTAACCGACCAAATTTATTACTGTAGTTTTAAATCTTGTGGGTATCATCCCCACCCCAATTTTACTTTCTATTTAGAAGGTTTCTGGGTAACCAAATATTGTGTCAAGTGTTGTGAATGCTTATTTCTTTTATGTTCCATGCATGAAATTAGATTAGCCAATCTAATAAAGGATAAAATTGAAGATGTTTTATTGGTTCCTGATTCACTCCCCTCTCAGTCACCTAGCCTGTAATATATTTCCAACAATTGGTATCAGAGAAAAGGTTCTCTTATCAGAAGTTTAAACAACTTGAGCAAAGATCAGAGGAAATGGAAATATATAGACTAGAGAAAGCCATTGAAAATTAAAAAATAGATATACAAGTGGCCATGGATCAAATGAGAAAACTCAAGGAGCAACTCTTTTATTCCCTGAAAAGAAGAAAAGAATTAGCAGTGCAAATGCATGACAAAGGCTACATAGAAGAAAGAATTGAAGATTTATGCAAAGAAAGAAGTTCTGAAGAAATTGATGCAGCCATTGAAGATCTACTTGCAAAGAATTTCAATTTACATGAAGAAGTCAGAAAGTTGAAGAGAGAACAAGAAATTCATTCAGTTAGAATATGTGAAGTCATAGAACAAAAGAACTAAGCAGAAAATGATACAGAAATGACACAAGAAGATTAAAGATTGATAAGTACAAGATTAGAGGAAAAATAAAATGAAATCCATCATTTGTCACTTCAGCATGCAGATATGATAAATCAACTCAATAGTTCAAATCAAGAAGTAATCAATCTGAGGACTGAAAATGAAAGACTGCAAAATGATCTCAATACTGAAAAGAAAACCAATGAAAGTATGATGAATTCACAAGTAAGCATTGATTAGTTGATGGAGAAAACTCAATTCAGACACTATGGATAAACTGGATTAGGTTATATTGAACAAGGTGAATCCTTACAACAAGGAGCTCAAAAGAACAAGAAACCTACTTGTAATCATTGTAACCACCTGAATTCGGTCTGTCGCAACTATAGACCCTATTTGCCCTAAGTGTGATCATACCCTCGATTTATGTCCAAACGACCCTGTTACTGCTTGGCATAATTCTTTTAATCAATTTAATGTCCTAGGTGATTTTTATCACTGATTTATATTATCTAGTATAGCCATACAATTCAAATCAATCTCGACCAATCAGATCAAATTAAAATCAAACATGGCTATAGTATTTAATTATAAAGGAATTAAATAAATCCCTAAATCAAATACCCACTTGCAATCAACCCAT
>MU225951.1:710526-736737 GCA_018584345.1 Thuja plicata | reverse complement strand
GAAGGCAATAGGTTGATTTTAGTGGGTTCTTATGCTTTTTCATGTTTTCACTAACCCCATGATGCTAATATAATGATCTATTGAGTGTTTGTGTCTATTCCGACAGGTACCCATTTACACACGCACAATCATTGTGGTAAGTTAGGGCATACGTCAAATAAGTGTTAGAGAAATGTGAAGTCAAAGTTTAATGGTAAATGATATAGGTGCAAAAAACATGGACATAGGGCAAGTGAATGCACTGAGAAACCTAAGTTTGAAGGAAAATGTTTCAATTGTAACAAACAAGGTCATAAATCTTCCGAGTGCAGAACTAAGAAATGGACCCTGTTGAACAATTAGCTAAAGTAATTTTTGGTTGAGATTACAACACATGGAGTAGATTTTGTCATTATGGTGAATATGGGCACATTGGTGCAAATTGTGCAAAGACTCACGTCAGAAAAAAAAATCCTACTAAGAGATGTTATGTGTGTAAACAACTCGGTCATCTAAGCAAGAATTGTATGAATAGAGAAAAATTAGATACTGGTTTTGAGAAAGGAAAAGAAAAATTTTCTAAAATCAAAACTCAGATGAGTCAGCAGTGGATAAGGAAGTCTCCTGATAGTTCAGACTAAAACAATGAAGGATATAATGGCACCCAAAACAATGAACTGGGGGGATCCACCATCTCTGAATAAAGATGCAAGGAGACAACTAGAACTGTGCATACAAGCCATCATACATCAGTTCTAGATATGCTATCAAGTCCAAATCTGCATATTGATGCACTGGGACACAACCGAGTCAGGATCTCAGTTACAATCAAGTTACTCTGGCTTAGCCAAGTTACATCAGGTTGTATGGTTTCAAAGATGCAAAGATTAGTTTTTGGCGAGCTTTCGAGTAAGCCTAGGACAACTACTTGAGTTGTGATAGCTACTATGTATGGAGCATTTAATGAAAAAATTTATGGTGAAATTTCTTATAAATGGTGAAATCAAAGGGTTATTGTTTACAGTTTGCAGAGTGATTAAGATCTTATAGCAATTTCAGAGCGAATTTGTGTTTGAAAGCTTTAGTTGCAAAAAAGTTTCATCAATCCTCCAAGCGTTATGGTGTCTTCATCTAGCAGTTAGATCAAGAAGGGATCTAAGATGTTAGTAAGGAATATTGTCTGTGAACTTCCAAAGTTTAAAATTCATCCAACGATTACAGAGGAGATAGATCCAATGGGAGCCCATTCCCAAATTCCTCCTAAGGTACTGTTTATTAACGACATTCAAAGTTTCTATCATTGCAAATTTCAACAGATAGTCACATTGGAGCTAAACAAAGCATATGAAGAACTTTGTGTAGACAGAAACCTGAAGTTGGAACACAAGCACCTTAAAGTCAAGGGTTTAACCCACATCTTGCATATGTCAAAGATTCTAGATAAAGTGGATTAGGTTTGTTCTGAGCCGTGTTCACGACATGCATCTTTTGTTGGAGCAACCCGTGAAGATCACTAAGATGATGGTACACTGAGTGATAGGTACCCAATGCTCAACAAACCTAAATCAACTAAAATCCTACCCCAAGATGACCTAGCCAAGAAGACTCTTGCTGAGTGGGATGGAAGAGGCATGGAGTTGAATGGTGTCATTGACATGGAACTAAAGTTCAAAATTCATGTGATTGCACACAAGATATACAGTTCAAGCTGACCAAACAGTGTTCCATGTGAGGCTGTGGACTTGGCATACAAAGTGGTAAAGAACAATCTATCATTCAACCTAGTCGAGCTGCGGCTCATCCAACTGAGCAAAAACATGGAGAGCATTCGGGCATCTAAGACTAATCCATGTAAGTTTGGTTCACTCTTGGTGTGTTTATTCTTTTATGTTCAGAAGTTTTTCCCTTTAAAAGGCACAGTTGTATGGAAGAAGGATAGGCCTATAGTTTATCAGATAAATGAGTTTATAGCAGAATTGGGAGATAATTTTGAAAGCATCATGGATGCTTACTTTGAAAGTTTCAGAGAGAAAATGCATAATAGATTCAGAATTCCTAAACAATTGGTAGAAGACTATAAGGATTGCATATGCTTCCTAGTTGATTGTTACAAAGTATACATTCAAGCAATCAAACCTAGGATTGCATGGGTGAAACCTCTTGCATATGAGGTTAACATAGATGAGACTAGAGACATCATTAAAGCTCTTGTAAATGAGATTTTTGATCCTAAAGCACCATATTTTGGTACTTATGAAGAAGCAAAGGGAAGAATATCATTGGAAATTGAGATTCCCAAAATCCTGAAGAGAGGAAGGAAGAGAATTGAGAAGTTTGAAAAGAAATATGGCAAGCCATTAGACTCTCCTCCTTCAATCACTGAAAGCAAAGGAGATGACATAAAGATAGAAGAAGATGAACCTGAGAAAGAAGAGGAAGAGCTAGAAGCAGAGCCTCCTAAGAAGAAGAGGCTAGCCCCCAAGAAAACACCAAAGGTCTCTACCCATGTCTTCACTGCAAACAAACCCAAAAGATCTAGAATAAAATTGGTATTGCCTAAAGAAGATGAAGAAGAAGATACAATCACAATCAAGAAGCCACCACCTAACCTTGAGAAAAAGGTTGAAGAATTGAAAGGAGGTAGTGGTATGGGATGTCTCAAATCACTGAAGTATGCTACCAGAACCAAGGATGAATAGAAAATGATTGAGGATGCATTAGTAGAGAAGATGGCAAGATGGAAGTATGATTCATCTGAATTGAAAATCCATATGACTGAAGACCTTCTCAAGGCAATCACCATTCACTGGAACAATGTAGTTCAAATTGAAAAGGACATCAGAAAACAAACCATGAAGAAAGTCATTCCTACTATGACTGATACAAAGCTAAAAGATGCTATGACCAAGTATGAGAGTAATTACACTCTAAGGTTTAGGACTTTTCAAATTTTGAGAAAGAAAATAGAGGATGTTGTGCAGACCGCAACAAAGGTGTGGAAGTCAATTTTTGATAAAAAGGAAGATTCAATAAGATAGAGAAATAGAGTATAGACCCTCATGTACATGTTAAAGATGAAGAATTACCTGAGGTACAGACCATTGAAGAATCTAATGTTGAATAGATAGCAGTGGAAGTGATGACATCTATGCCCCAATCACCTATTGAGAGTATCTTATCTCTGAGAAAAGAAAAGGTCACAGAGTCTACATCATGACTAGTAGGAACTGAGCATCAGGCTCTACCTACTACTAGGCCAAGCAAGACTAAGTCACAGAAGGTTACTATGAATGTTTCTACAACTAGCACTGATTCTGCAGTTGATGCATTAAAAGTTAATGACTTAGTTCAACTGAACACTAAGGACAAGGATGAGGATGTAAAAGGTAAGGAAATTATTCCTTCACCTAATCCCAAGGTCAAAGGTAAAGAAAAGGAAACAATAACTGATAAAGTTGACCTTGAGGAAGACATTGTGATTCCTAATTGGGATCTTTCCAGCCTGACAGCCGAGCAGATGGACATCCTTGGGGAGCTATGGAAGAAAAGAGCAAAACAACAGAAGCTCCGAGCAGAGAAGAAAAGGAACAGAGCTCTACAGGGCATCAAAGGTATTTTCCTTGATTCACTAGAGATTGAAGTCAATGATGAAGACTCTATAATGGACCAGCTTGTTGACATTGTCCACAAGTTCAATCATGATCTTAGTGGTCAGGAGAAATTACTGCAAAAGGCAGAGAGAAAATTTGAGAATAAGGTTCTAGAGAATGTTTTAGGTAAGATTGAAATAGATAAAGTGAAGCTAACCACTATCATCAGCTCTCTAGAAACCACTGTGAATAATGTTGTGGCATTATTTGTAAAGTTGACTGGCACTTCCAACTTTACCATGGAAATAAAGGACAAGCTGACAAAGATTGACAATGATTTTAAGGCAAGTGCAAACTAGTTGACACCTGATCCCAGTTCAAGTTCAACACATTTTATTAAGATCAAGTATCTGACAGATCTGCAGGAAGAGCTACCGAGGGAAGAAGGAAGGACAAGGGAATCCCTATCAACTATACAAAGCCAAATCCTCCCTCATATGGATGTCATGCAAAAACATATTGCTCATGCAAAGACACTCATCCATGATAACAACTTTTCAGTTGTAAAGCTTACGATGGAGTTATCTGCAGAAATTCAGATTGAGTTGCACATCCTGAAGGTGTTGCAAGACAATTGGGACAAGAATTTATCTCAAACTTTGAAGTTACATAGTGATTTCCTTTCATATTTTTGAATTACCTTGTAGATATGCTTTTTGGCATTTGTGTCAAAAACAAGGGGGAAAGATAGAATTTGTATATATATGAGGAAATACATGTACACAATAGAGGAAGATATATATATATATATATATATATATATATATATATATATATATATCAGAGTTACAAAAATAGTTTTAGAAAATAAAAAACCAAGTCAGTTGTAACCAAGTTGCAGAGCAGCAGTCAAAACCGAGCAAGTATCCAAACATATGGTAAGAGGGAGTTTTGACTTATCAGTTTGGTCAGAGTTCTTTGGTATGATAAGTGTTTTTGTCAGTAATGCCAAAGGGGGAGATTGTATACCTTATGGAAAGACATGTTGTTAATTAGTGCCAAAACACTTAGTCATTTATATGGTTACAATATTGACTGAGCCAGCAGCTTGAAGTGTTGACCGAGCTAAGCAGTTGCAGTGTCGACTGAGCAGTTAGTTCAAAATAGTATCACTCGAGTCACCAGTGTTACCCAAGTTGCATACCAGCTCCGAGTGGTCAATGTGGCCTGAGTACTCAATATCAACCGAGTGCCAGAGTTTCCAGTTCACTGTGTCACCCGAGTGTCAGTATATCACCCGAGTAGATTACTGGACCCCAGTATCAACATTGGGCTGACTTAGTACATATTGTTTGATACTATTTAATATAATAGTAGTCAAATTGTAGAGGTAATTGATTTGGATAAGGTATATATGTAAGACACTTTGTTTATCCAAATAATTAAGTAGTAAGAGTATGGATATATGAATCAATTACAGATGCAAATATGAAGTGGTAGATTGATTAGAAGGCTACATCAGTATAAAGGAACAACAAAGACTCATCTATCACATTTAGGTGATCAATATTAATTCAAAGGATCTTATTCAACAAATCAGAGTTGCATAGCAGATCACTCACTGGTTCATCCTAACAGGTGTATCTGTCAAAATTCTTTAACCGGGTGGACCTAACAGTCCTTCACAAATCTCCTAAAAGAGTGCATACTTAATTGTATTGTATAAATCCTTTCACAAGGTGGACCTAATATTCCTTATTGCTCCTAACAGAGCATACCATCAGAAGTGGTCGATTGTAAGCCTTAACCGGCCAAATTTATTACTGTGGCTCTAAATCTTGTGGGTATCATCTTGTTAGTCCAAGTCTTGTACTTGTCCTTTTTATGTGGTCCTTTGAGTCGCCATTATCTTTCCTGATTATCTTAAGTTCCCCAAAATCTTTCAAGTCCATTCAATCACTAAGGTGTCAGTCTCGTAGTCCATCCATGTTTTGAAAGGTGAAATTTTATTTATTAACAAATTGTTTGAACAGGCTTGAACACCCTTGAACAGCCTTGAATAGGTTTGAACTTGGTTCAAACTGGTTCAAGGTAGTTTGAGGTAGTTCAAAGTGGTTCGAGGGTGTTCAACATGGTTCAAACTTGTTCAAAGTGGTTCAAACTTGTTCAAAGTGGTTCAAACTTGTTCAAAGTGGTTCAAACTTGTTCAAAGTGGTTCGAGGGTGTTCAAAGTGGTTCGAGGTTGTTCAAACTTGTTCAAAGTGGTTGAAGGGTGTTCAAAGTGGTTCGAGGTGTTCAAAGTTGTTTAGAGTGGTTCGAGGGTGTTCAAACTTGTTCAATCGGGTTCTATGCAGTTCATAGGTTCAAGATGGTTCAAATAGGGTACAAGGCATATTTTCTAGTGTGTTGGAATATACTGAAAAGATGTCTCATATTTTATTACAGAGATTGGAAATGGCACAAACATCACATGATGTAAACTTTAAAATGAAGGGAAGCAACCTTGTGTTAGTGTAAAATGATACAGAAGTTGCCACTATTGTTTGTAATATGCATGCCTCCATTCACTTTAGTGAAGTCTTCATTGTGCAGATCAAAGAAGTTAAAACAGGGATATGTGATGTGCATGGTGGAAAATTTACGTCATATTCAGCTTGAGGGTAGCATGGGTATCAGCACAGAGATCATAATTAGCTTTTGGATCTCTATTTTAGTGGCATCAAATAATATTGGCAGCCATTGTAACTGTGCAGAAGAAAATTTAATGAAACTTTTGCAACCACGAATTTTCTGAGAGAAGAAAAACTACCTCTACTCAGAGCTGCATAACTTTTGACTCGGACATAATTTGGGAAATTTCTTCGATGGAGTTGGGCGCAATTAGGCTATCTCCAACATATCCAAAAATGAAGGAAATTCAACGGTGGAATAATTAGTTATGCCCCCCGCACCGAGGCCTAATTTGACTGTCATAAATATTTTTAAATCCGCCCAGCAGCAAGAATATTTATTGATGATTAATGTATTCATGTGCCACTTGTCCAAATATCATTTGAAGATGTTAAATTGTATCCTTATAAACTTTTAAATCAATAGTTTATAAATATATCAAAATATAAATGAGAGAAGATCACAAGAGGAAAAAGAAAATAAAGATTAGAGAGGAAATGATTTTCAAGAATCTGTTACATAACCGAATAACTACCAATAAGATATTATTTATTGGGGGAAAGTTGATGAGATGGGGTTCCACTTCTTCTTTTTTGGTAGTCTGTGTGCTCCAGCAAGGAACAAAGATTTCTTATTGTAACAAGGGAAAGAGGGAGTTCATGTAATGTTTTCAGTCATAGTTTTTATGCAGGGACAACATGGTCTTTGAGCCATTTGGTTATGTATTTGAAGAAAAGAAAGAAATATATATGGAATCTATGAATTTGAATATTTTCTTTCTAATTGTGTGTAGTCTGTGAGCTATTCCAGTCATCTTTTTATGCTGTCCTACTCATTATAGTTGTGCATATGAATGTCATAAATTCTATGAGTTCCATTCATTCATTTATCTAAAAATGAAATATAAAATCTCCCTCTCATGCCCCTACAGTGGGAAGAATAAGTGAATGGTCTGTGTGCCATGCATTTAGTTTTCTTTTATTATTAAATCCACAATCGCATTCACATCATGTTGATGGGTGAATGTTGGTATGCCTTTGTGTCTTCTGGTTAAAGACATAACCGATATTTTAATTCATTGTAAATCTTTCTAAGAGGGAGCTGTACCTCTCAATTCAGAGGAAAGTTATCAATCCAATGATAACTTCTCCAACTGTTAGTAGCATTTGTACTTCTATTTGGGCATTTTGAGTCATTATGTGTTATTATTTTTGAAGTGCAAATATGTTTACTAACACATCCTCACCCCAGTTTTACTTTCTATTTGGAAGGTTTCTGGGTAACCAAATATTGTGTCAAGTGTTATGAATGCTTATTATTTTTTTGTTCCATGCGTGCAATTAGATTAGCCAATCTAATAAAGGATAAAATTGAAGAATTTTTATTAGTTCCTGATTGACGCCCCCCCTCTCAGTCACCTAGCCTGTAATATATTTCCAACAAGATAAAGTTAGGTTGGGTATCATAGACCCATTCACATAAGAAATTTGCCTCATGACCAAATTGATTGGTAGAGCCATGGAAGTAAATTCTCCATAGAAATAATTGGTTAGACACTACATTCATACTACTAATATGAAAGGCTCTTGGGAATTGATCAATTGGCAAGATAAACTCCTTATGACTCCATTCATTAAATTTTTTGGTCTGCTCCTTTTAAAACTATTTGGAGAACTTGGCATATCACAACTAAAAATTTGGTTTGGTATGATCATTTTGTTAGACATGGCCCAAGTTTTGACATGTTTTCCATTTGGTGTAATCGACTTGTCTAACTTGATAAAAAAATCTTTGGGTTTTATCTATATAACTTAAAGGAGAATATATTTCTAAAAAAGAAATTCAAACTCTTAGAGACATATCCCTCGAAACTCCTCAAACTCTAGTACAACATTGCTTCTAATAAACAAAAAATAGTTGATATTTACCAATTGATCTCTTCATACATATGCAGTCTTCTATTTTTAGCACCTCGGGGAGATAGTTTTGGTGGGGGATTTTAATGTAAGGACGATAAAAAGGCAAACTATTCAGTTGGACATCAAGAGTGGAACACGTGACAATGTGCTATGGATAGAGGAAAACAAGGACCATGCTTGGGAAAATGCTTCACAAGATGAGCAGGGGATTGTGTCTCATTTTGGGGTAGAGTTTCTAGGTGGTTGTAGCTTGTATAGTTTGGTTATGTGTAATGGAATGAAAAGTTGGCCACAATTTGGAGGCATTACGCGTAAAACATATAACAAAGTCTCATAGATTATGTTTTGTGCTCTCAAGACTCTTCTTTGAGACTGCTGGATTTTAATATTGGGGCCTGCCCTTTTGAGATGAAATATGCTCGCATGCCACTCTTTGTGAAATTTGGAGTTCACAATTATAATTCTCAAAAAAGAGAGAGTGGTCTCTTTCTTAAGAATAGTCAACCACAAGGAAAAATCATCATGAATCAAGAAAATTAGGACCTATTTGTTGTTGCTTTGGATGAATATCTTCAAAAAGTAAAAGATGACTTTTCATGCAAGGAAGTTAGGGAAAAGAAAGACCACATCTACAACAGCCCATTGGTTCTATTAATTCAT
Organism: Thuja plicata; assembly: GCA_018584345.1. Lineage (NCBI taxonomy): Eukaryota > Viridiplantae > Streptophyta > Pinopsida > Cupressales > Cupressaceae > Thuja > Thuja plicata. The sequence goes on along the minus strand of MU225951.1, from coordinate 727,919 downwards.
AAAGTTCTAAAAATGTGCAAAAGGTCTCGACCTAAGAAAGGAGTTAACAACACTTTTCTATCTAATTGGTTGCATGATGAAGATTGCAAGGTTGTAGAAGGAATAGTCAATGAGAATGAATCAAACAAGGAAAACAAAAGAATTTATGAGAAGTTGATAAAATCTAAAAAGGAAAGCTATGTCATCTCAAGAAGAAAAGAGTTAGTTTCTTTGGGAAAACATAATCCCAAAGGATTTTGGAGAGAACTTCAAAAAAGGGGAAATCAATTAGAAAAAAATATAATGAATGCTCAATGATTAGACTATGTGAGGCTCCTCTATGAGCGGATATAAGATAAAAGTAGTTCTCCCATAATTAACACTTCCATTGAACTCTTCTCGGTGGAAGATGTCAAACAAGGTATAAGGAGATTAACAAGTAATAAAGCAAAAGACATTGATGGGATACAAGCTGAATTCTTAAAGTGGGGAATGGAATTGCTTGCTCCTCATATCCAAAAAAATCATATTCTTTTTTTTTCAATAGTGTCACTCAAAGTGGTTTTCCAATGGAATGACTACTAGTGTGGTTATACCTCTACATAAGGGCAGTGATCTTAATAATCCTTCTAACTATCACACTATTATGGTCAACCCACTTCTTGGTAAGCTTTTCGAGAGTATGGTAGAGTGCAAAATAAAAAGTTGGGGAAAAAAGGAAGAAAAACGAGTGAAAGGGCAGGGTGGGTTTAGACAGAGACACTCTACCATCGATCATTGCATCAATCTTAAGCACCTAATTGAAAATTTTTGGGACTTGGAAGGTAGAGAATCCTTTTTCTATTTCATAGATTTCATAAAAGCCTTTGACAGTGTTCCTAGAGACAAACTTTGGAAAAGAATGGAGGAACTTAATATCCTGAATGACCTTAGAGAGATAGTGCATAGACTTTATGAGCAGGCTAGACCTAGAATTAGAACTAAAGAAGGTATTGTAGAATGGTTTGGTGATGATATTGGGGTAAAAAATGTATGCCCCCTCTCACCCAGTATATTTGGCTTATACATTGATAAACTTAAAGAATGGTTAAACAAAACTACAGGGGAGGGTGTCCAACTTGCTGGGTATGTGGTGAAGTTGCTCCTTTATGCATATGATCTCATTATAATTGCACAAATGACCCATGACTTAGGAGAACACTTGAAAGCCTTAAAGGGTTTCTATCAGGAGGTTGGGAAGCTGGTGAATACTAGCAAGACTAAGATCATGATTTTTCATCTAAAGAGGAAGAAGTAACACGTTAAATTCATCTTTGACATAAGTTTGTTATAGATTGTGGAGGAAGACAAGTACTTGGGAATTTATTTTCCTAAGAGGCTAAGCTCGAAGACTTGTAGAACTAAACGAATACAAGAGGGTTGGAGAGCTTCTTTCTTGCTGCAAAATAAGTGTAGACAAGCATAGCTATGGGATTGGAAAACAAAGAAAACTCTTTTTGATTAGTTGGTTATGCTAGTTGTACTCTATGGTTGTGAAGTTTGGGGGAACATCCTTTCAAACCACAAGTGGAGACAAATTGAAAGAATACAAAAACATCTTATCACTAGTAGCTTTAAAGTCAAATCAACGATTTCCTATGAGATTCTCTTGGCTAAAGAAGGTATGTTTCTGATCGAAACTTCAATGGTTATCTGTTTGTTAAGCTATCTAAATAAAGTTGAAAATATGGATAAACACTGCTAGCCCAAGCTGGCTGTCGGGGAGAGGCTAGTTCGTAGAAAGAAGACATGGATGAAACAAAACAAGGTATGTTTCAGATGGAAGCTTCAATGATTATCCTTTTGTTAAGCTATCTAAATAAAGTTAAAAATATGGATAAACACCGCTAGCCCAAGCTGGCTATCAGGGAGAGGCTACTCTATAGAAAGAAGACACAGATGAAACAAAATAAGGAATGGTTGAGTAAATGGGACATTGAATTGAAAAAGTGTTCCAATACTAATGAAGAGATAAAAAGACTCGTGTTAGAAAAACTCAGGGTTACCATGTGGACAAAGCAAATGGAGCGAAAAAGCCCATTATGTGAAAGAGTTCAATTTTTCTTGGGATCGTGATGAGAAAGACTACTTACAATTAAGGGTAAGGTTAGATTGTTAGTGGCGCAACTAAGAACTAGGTCTCATTATCTAAGATGTGAGACATGTAGGTGGACGGTTCCCAAAGAGATTTGGAAAGAAAGAACATGTATTTTTGCAACAAAGGAGTTGTTGTTCAATTGAACAACACTTCATTTTTTAGTATGTTGCTTACCGAGATATTTGCGGTCAGTATGAGAATAGCTTGAAGGAGGGCTTTCTAAACCAACTTTTCGAAGAGGAAAGGCTTCACAAAAATGGTGGTTTCTTGATAAAGATTCATGACCAGATAGTTGATATCGAGAAGAACATGAAACTAACCTAGGATTTGATATTGGGTCCCTTATTGTGTTGGTTGCGTAGATGTTATATTAGTTCCTTCATTTCACTCATTCTTTCCATTCAAAATCATGACTGCTTTTCCAATGACTAAAGATGGACTACCACACATACTAGGGAGAAGGCTAATCTCCCAACAAAATGACATGCCATATTCAAAATAAGTGAGTGCCCAAGCATCAACGAGGAAATAAAATAGTACATTCAAGGAAAATTCAAGGAAAGTATGTGGACGGGGCAACTTGGGAGGAAGGAGTACTACATCAAACATTTTAACCCCACACATGACCATACTCAAAAGAATTACATAGGAGTAGGAATCAAATAGAAAACAAAAATGTTAATTGCCCAAATAAGAAGTAGTTCACACCAACTTAGGTGTGAAATCGGAAGATGAGCAATACCCAAGAAGAGTGGGCAGATAGAAGATGTTGTTATTGTACTCAAGGGGTAGTGGAGATTGAATGACATTACATCATAGAGTGCTCAACCTACAAGATATTTGAGAGAATTACATTAATACCTTAAAGTGAACACCTTGAGAAATTTGTTTGAAGAAGAAAAGATGACAAGGGTCGCAAATTTCCTAACCAAATTACACAACAGAAGATCCAAACTGCAGAAATAAAAAGAGATCTAGTTGGTAGGGTTTGGTGCATTTGGTTTCCGCTTGTTCATTTTATTGTTGACTACCATTAGGTCCCATAAACTGCTTAGTCTCATAGATGTTATTAAAAACTTTCATTTCATACTTTTAAAAAATGGCACCCCCCTACATAAAACCGGGCTATGTCTATGCAACACAATATTTGCTCCTTAGTGAACATATGTTAACACAATATGTTGTTAACAAAATATGTTAAGAACATGTATGTTAGCCTATTGTGTTAACATGTGTTAGTAATTTGCAAACAAACACAATAGGCTAACATACATATTAACAACATATTTTGTTAACTAAGATACAAATATTGTGCTACATAGACACGCCATAAAACCGCATGTCCGAAGACACCATACATCCCAACGCACAAACATAAGCAATCAACTTACTCCCCAAAACATACCCTTCATTCCTTCCCCCTTAAGTCTATTTGGCCCCGTTTGTTTCACGGAATTGGGAGTGACACTTCCTGTTTTTGCGAATCTGACGTTTGTTTCTCTAAATTGCAATTCTGGATTCATCAAGCAAAACTGGGTTTAGACACCAAAATGAGTGGCATCATCTTCCCACTGAATAGGTGGAATTAGAAATCATATCCTGATTTTGCGATAATAAGGTTTTGAGTCAAATTCCAATTCCCCAAGATGCGAAACCGGGATTTCAAAACCTGATTTTGTGATAATAAGGTTTTAAGAACATCTGCTTCCACCCCTCGTCATCTCTCACCGCTTAAACTCACTTTGGAAGTGTTCACAACAACCCGAGAAGGATTAACCATTTGTAACAGTGTTCGAGGCAGTCAGGTGTCGATCGTTTGTTGCAGTATAATGAAATTTAACATTCTTTCCCATAGCTCAACCATACAATGCATTCCATCACCCATGTCAATCTCAAACTGAGAGCATTCTACGCAGAAGGTCATTTGAAGGAGGCATTGCGCATTTTGCTTACCAACCGCAACCCTCCTCTAAACTCTTCAACGTATCTTCAACTATTGCAGGCTTGCACTGCCAAGAAAATCCCTTCAGAGGGTAAACAATTCCACTCTCTCATCAATGGCCGAGGATTTACATTCACCGCAGATACGCTGTTACAAAATACTCTTATCAGCATGTATGACAAGTGCGGGAGTTTGGTTCACGCTCGCAAAGTTTTCGACCATATGTCTCAACCGAACGACTTCTCATGGAATATGATGATTGCAGCCTACAAAAGACATGGCTTTTCTCAAGAGGCATTGACATTGTTTCACCAAATGCAACTAAATACTGTACAACCCGATGAATTCACCTTGTCCACTATTCTTCCTGTTTGTGCCAGTGTGGCATCTGTAAAGCATGGTTTGCAAATCCATGGAAAAGTTATTAGATGTAGATTTGAATCAAATATTATTGTGATGAATACGGTGATAGGTATGTACTCAAAATGTGGCAGGATAGACGATGCATGTGAATTGTTTGACAAAATGCCTCGACGTGATGTGGTGTCGTGGGCTGCAATCATTGCCGTCTTTACAGAAAATGAGCTTATTCAGAAAGCCTCGCAATATATTAAGCAAATGCAATTGGCGGATGTAGAGCCAAACTCGGCAATATATGCGAGTATTCTCTCAGCTTGCGTCAAAGTAGGATTTTTGGGACAGGGTATGGAAATACACACCAATATAACAGAAAGTGGATTTTTGTCAGATATTTTAGTTGATAATAACCTCATTAATATGTATGGTAAATGTGGAGACATACAGAGAGCGCAAAAAGTGTTCGAAAAAATGCCTCAGCGAAATGTGGTGTCATGGAATACAATGATTGTTGGATATGCTCAACATGGATTTTCTGATAAATCATTGGAGATGTTTAAGCAAATGCATTTGGAAGATGTAAATCCGAACTCAGCAACATTTGCAAGTATCCTTCCAGAGTGTGCCAAAATGGGGACTTTGGAGCAGGGTTTTGAAATCCATAAAAAAATAATTGAAAGCGGTTTTCTATCCGATGTGATAGTTGTGACTGCGCTGATCGGCTTGTATGCAAAATGTGGAAGTATGCAGAAGGCAGAAGAATTGTTTAAAAAAATGCCTCAACATAATGTGGTCTCATTCAATGCAATGATTGTAGGATATGCACAAAATGGGTTTGTTGATAAATCTTTTGAGTTTTTTAGACAAATGCGAGCAGCAGGTGTAAAGCCAAACTCAGCAACATTTGCCAGCGTTCTCCCAGCGTGTGCTCTAACTAGAAATTTAGATCAGGGTATGGAGATCCATAAAATTATAATCGAAAGCCTGATTTTGTCAGACATTGTAGTTGTGACTTCTCTGATAGACATGTATGCAAAATGTGGAAGCATATGGAAGGCACATAAATTGTTTCACAAAATGCCTTACCGAAATGTGGTTACATGGAATGCAATGATTGTAGGGTATGCACAAAATGGGTTTGTTAGTGAAGCCCTTGAGATTTTTAAGCAAATGCAATTGGCAGGTGTAAAGCCAAACTCTGCAGTCTTTTCCAGCATCCTTCCAGCTTCTGCCAAAATGGGAGCTTTGGAACAGGGTATGGAGATTCATCAAAAAATAATTAAAAGTGGGATTTCGTCGGATCCAGTGGTGAATGCCCTTGTAGACATGTATGCCAAATGTGGAAGCATACAGAAGGCACGTGACTTGTTTGACAAAATGCCTCAAAGAAATGTGGTCACATGGAATGCAATTATTACAGGATATGCACAAAATGGTGATATTGATGAGGCTTTAAATCTTTTTAAAGGAATGCCTCAACGAGATGTAGTCTCATGGACTGCAGTAATTGCTGGATACGCACAGAATGGATTTGTTGGTAAAGCCTTGAAGGTTTTTAATCAAATGCAATTTGGAAGTGTAAAGCCAAACTCGTCAACCATTGTAAGCATCTTGCCAGCTTGTTCCAAACTTGGAGCTTTAGAGCTGGGTATGGAGATCCATCGAAAAATAATTGAAAATAGTTACTTGTCTAATATGGCTACTACTTCCTTGATTGACATGTATTCAAAATGTGGAAGCATACAGAAATCACATAAGTTATTTGAAAAAATGCATAATCCAGATGTGGCCTCATGGAATGCAATGATTGCAGGATATGCAATGCATGGGTGTAGCGGTGATGCCTTAAGACTATTTGAACTAATGGAGCATTCTGGAACAAAGCCTGACCGTGTAAGCTTCATTTGTGTTTTACATGCATGCAATCATGCGGGTCTAATGCCTGATGGCTGTAAATACTTCAATCTCATGAGTGATTCTTATGGCATCATGCCTACAATGGATCATTATGTATGCATGGTTGACCTTCTTGGTCGCGCAGGCTATCTTGAGGAATCCTTGCATTTTATCATCAAAATGCCTATAAAACCTGATGTTGTAGTGTGGATATGTTTGCTTGGCACTTGTAGATCACATAAGAATATAAGGATTGGAGAGATTGTTGCAAAACTCCTTTTTGAGTTGGAATATAAAGATGCTGCACCATTTGTTCTTTTGTCTAATGTCTATGCAGAAGCAGGAAGGTGGGATGATATTTGGAATGTAAGGAAATTAATGAAAGATAGAGGAATAAAAAAGATACCTGGATGTAGTTGGATCGAAGTCCATAAAATGGTACATGCTTTTTGTGTGGGGGACAGATCACATCCCCAAACACAGGACATCTATGCAAAATTAGAGCAATTATCTTTGGAAATGAAAGCATCAGGGTATGTTTCAGATACAAGATCAACATTGAATGATGTCGAGGAGGAGGAGAAGCAATTACTCCTCTACCATCATAGTGAAAAATTGGCAATTGCATTTGGATTGTTAAACACATCCCCTGGGACAACCATTAGAGTTGTGAAGAACCTTCGAATTTGTGGTGATTGCCACACTGCAACCAAGTTTATCTCCAAGATTGTTGCAAGAGAAATTGTTGTAAGAGATACAAACCGTTTCCATCATTTCAAACATGGGCAGTGCTCTTGCAAAGACTATTGGTAATGCTATGTGAAGCAAGCTTGAAGCACAGGATTGTAGGATAACAATGTTCACAGTATCAGGCTTGCAGTGGTAAGAAGGAATTAAATTTTATTTTCAGTGTTTCTGATTTCTTACAAAAGTAGGCCACACTTTTGACTTGGGAAAACTATATTGTATTACGGATGTTTCACTTCCTAGATGTATATACTGCTGAGGTATTTTTTCAAAGCTCCGTTTCTTAATACTAGGCATTGGAGGATTCACAACATTTGAGCTGTTCTTCAGGAAGCCTGAACAGTTCTGAAGTGAAAAGGTAGGAAAGGACCCGAAGGAATCAGAATATGAAAGGGAAGAAATACTTGGAGCAAATGGAAAGCTGCTCATCAAGCAGGTTGGTAAAGGGTTTATGATCAAGCCAATGGCTGAATGATAGTTGTGTACTATGACCTTAGTTATCTTACGCCCTCTTTTTGTCTTTTTGATAATGTTATCTTTTACAGTCAGCTATGCCATTTGAGACTAAATTATGACTAAATTATCTGTGCAGGTGATTTTTGTATCGCAGACTATCATGAAATACCAGAGAACACTGGCTTCAAATTAGACCATCTCTTGGTAAGTTACCTGCTGACAAGTGACAACCATCATACTTAAGTGTCTTAGCAGGGGCAAGTTCTAAATTGCAAGTTTCTTCTTTCAAGGATCCTATTGCTTCATTTCATATTAGTCCTTTCCTTGAACTCTGTGCAGAACCACAAATTAATCTGCTCCTCTAACGTTTGTGCTTATTTCCTGATTTGATTTCCCTAAAAATAGTTCTAAGATTATCTTCTCTTGTTTTCTGTTAGGGCTGTTCATATTTTTTTTGGTTAAAAAAATAATTATTTGTTAAAAAACAGGGAAAAAGCATCTTTAATCGTGAGCACATCAAGGTTTTGCTGTTGGCACCTGGGTAAAAATTAAAACTAGTTTCTAATGTTTGTGTTTTGGTCTTTGGAACCTTTCTGAAACTGTTGCAGGGCATTTTATTGGACAGGTGCATGCATGATTGTTTTAAAGTGGACAGGTCTTCAATACACGTGCCCTTCTCCGTCTCTAGCTTTCTAAGCAGCCACTTTTTATTTTGGCTTTCTTCTTCATCATGTCTTATATACATTCTCCTAATTGCCCATTGCTGAAAGCTGTACTCATTAAACTGCAAAGCGATCCAGAGATATTTGCATTAGTGCCCAAATTGATATCAAGAGTGAGTTCTGTCCAAAGCTCATATGAGTTTTTCTATATAGGAAGGTGTTGGAAATCTAAGCATAGGCATGGTTTATTATGCTTATCTTCGGTAAACAGAGAAAATGTGCAGCTGCTTATTTTATCTTGTTGATTTTTCTTTTCTGTCATTCTTCTTTAATTAATGCATGTAATGTAAATGCTTTTGTTAGTTCCAGAATGCTTATCATGCTCCTATGAATATTTTTAAAGCTCCTGTTGATTTAAGTCCATACTCCCTTTGCCCAGTGCTGCACCCGGATAGTCCTTTTATCTTGATTGCATCAGTTAACTACTCCAACTATGTCCGTGCAAATGGTTGGTTAGCTATTTCAACAGCTCTAGAAAATGCTTGCAACAACACACATTCTTATATGTGCACTTTCACTTATTGTGAACATATTGAACCAGTTGTTATACAAAGATTTGTTCTGTTTCATGCAAATACTGTGCATATCAGTATTGAGGGATTTCTCGCAGACCTGCAGATAATATCTATTAGGTACAACTCTCTCTCTCTATGTGTGTGTGTGTGTGTGTATAGATAGTAGCACCTTTAAATTTGTTATGCACAACGTTGATTATTTATAATTTCAATTCTGACAAAAGTACTACTCTTTTTAGATCAGAAAATTTGTTGCTTTGCCATTTTTAACCCTTATAATCTTTCCCATTTTGTTCACTGCAACCTTGTTTTGCGTAATTTGCAGAGTATATGACACCTTGCTGGCAGTGGCAATGATGTGCTCAACTACACACCCTTTCCAAGGTAATCTCTACTCTTTCTCAATTACTCTCTCCATTGTGTCAAATTTCGAGAGTACGCAGAAAGTAATTGAGAAAGTGGCAGCATTACCTTAAGAAGGGAATGTAGTTAAGTGCATTTTTTGGGCAGCTAACAACCTGTTTTCATAAACTATGCAACTTACAAAGGACAAGTTTGCAGGGAACAAGTAGATTAGAGGCAAAACATTATTTTGAAATCAAGGTTTTGTAAAGTTGTGAGTATACAAAAGAGCAGGTATTTGGATCTTACATTGTTTCCTTTGTAATGTAGAGGATATTATTGTTCATGGCAATTGAGAACGTGCCCTGAATTTTGAAATGTCGCATGAGATATACAACTGTAGACATGTTTGTTTTTAATTTTCAAATGGGACTGTTGCAAGTTAGGGGATGTGTTCTTGTAAGATTTTACCATGCATGTTGCATTCGACGATCCCGTCTTCAATTTCTATTACACATTAGAGAAAGGGCTCGTATGCAAAGGTGGTGGTTGTTGCTCATGTTATGCATTGAGAAGTGTTGTTGGTTGAGGGTTGTGTGGATGTAGTTGGCTGGTGGCATATGGTGCAAAGGAGTTGGTACAGTGGCATGTGAGCATTTTATGGTTTCAATATACCAACAACCTGTAATTTAAATAAAGAAATTATTAGAGCTTTCAAAGTGTTATTAGGTCATTTGTAGTGTAACAATAATTGTGTTTAGTGTAGTCAATGGTTTTGTTGCTTACCTCAATGCTAGATGAAACAAGGTTTTGGAGAGTGGCTTTACTGCACTCGTTAATAAACATGGACGAGATTGATCTAATAATGTGTGCCCCTTGGGCCACCACGTGTAACATTTTTGAGCAACAAGAGTGGTGTTCTTGCCAATGCAAGGATTCGTTGTAGTGTTGTATACAGAACATGGTAGTGTGGAACAATGACCTGCAAAAGGTAATTGTGGATTAGTCAATATAGATATAGAATTGTATTATGTGACAACTATAAAATTTGGTTTAAAATTGGAAAAATTAACTTACAGTAGCTGTGTCAGATATAGATTCTCCAACTTTGACGTGGAGTTGATATTCGCTTGGCGCTTAGTTGTGTGCTGCTACTCGAACGTCCAATGTTCCAACTAAATAATTGTTTGGTGAGTTGATGAGTTCAGATATTTTTGTGTCATGCGTGAGCCTTTGTTGTTTGCAAACCTTATCAATGGCCTTAATCAACGTGTCTGTAGTCAACTAAAGGCAGTAATCAACATACCCTCTTTCGTATTGGGTCTTTTTCATTATTTAAAAGTTTGTTAAACGTACACTTGCGTCTGGTAAGAGCCGGGGAAGGAATGCATCAATTAATTTATTGTTTATGTTGGTCGTGATAGTCATCTGGCCATGACTATCCACAAGGTCAATATGCACTATCTGTGTTTTGCTGGACTTGTCGGGTTCTTAGCATACGCAGGACCATAAGTGACAGGGGCATCACCTTCGAATAAAGCGAAAGATTGCAGTGTGCAAATTTCAATTATGTTGGATATGTGGTGTGGTTCTAGCTTTGGTTTGTAGCTAAGGGAGGCGAGGTATTTCAGATTGTGCAATAATATGGAAATCAATTAGATTTACTGTTAAGACGCATTTACTGTTAATAGGATTTTATTGCAAGAGTCCTAAAAAGTGAAAGAGATGTCATTGCAAAAATAGGTACATGTCATGAAAAAAGAGATGACAGTAACAAGCAAACATAGATATTGCATTTTGAGATGCTTAGTTGGATTGAAGTCCATAAACGACATATGCTTATGCAAGGGATTTATAAGAAGATCATTATGCATTAAGCGATTCAAATATGACACTCATTAAAGTTGCAAGGTGTTGTGACAACAAACAAAGAGGAAATGCCCTGACATTATTGAGTTACATGTAGACATAACACTGAGAAAGGAAAGAGCTAGGATAGCAAAGCCATTAAATCTTAGGGTTTCCTGTCTCCCAAAGCACGGAAATCCTCTACAAGGAAGGTAGAACTTTGTAAACAATATACCTCACTCAAGAAAAAAAGAGTGATAATATACTCCTATCAAATCAAACTTACTTTTTAAGACATTGGAAGACAGCTCAAGATCCTTGCAAGCTAATAAAAAACTTTTTACATTTAACAAGATTTTCCTAATTGCAGATCTTTCTTCACTCTTGGTTGGGGAGCTTAAATACATTTTAAGGGTTGGTGCACATGTTCTGGCAGCCAGGAAAAAGAAATAGAATAATACACAAATATTTAAAATTGCAAATTATGGATATCCAATACTTGACTCGGCCTCCATAGTGGTCTTACCTGTCTCGCGTACTCACCACGAGTTCCGGCCCACAATTGCAGCCTCCCTCGAACTGACACACTATTGAATTGCTCAAACTTGTCAATAGTCTTCATGAATTTTGCAGTCGCATATAAACAGATCCGGGTGATATAAATAGTTGTTAAATCAAGGACAATATGCTATGTGTATCTAGTGATAGTGTTGTCATAACACTCAAAAAGACTTGATGGAAGAAGATGCACCCACGTTGGGAACATAGTATTGCAACTTCTATTCAATCATACTTAGAGTTGTATTTAGGCCACGATAAAAAATCCAAAATCTGCACTAACCTCTTCTAGTTCTATTTGATTTCTTGGTAAATGTTGTTTACTTGCTTCCCTAGCCTTGGCAGTGTGCCCTCTCACATCAAACTTCTTTTGGGTCTCCATGTTTTCTTCATTATGGCATTCAAACTATGTTAGTTAACTTTATAGAAGGGATATACATTGACATTGTATTCTGACTTTTGCTTTGTAGTTTGCCTGCTGCATCAGACATTCTTGCAGATTCTACATGTGCAATATTCAAGGTAAGTAATCAACTGTTAAAGCCTTTAGATATTTCCATTCTGAAATACCTTGATAGAATTATTTGCATTTACAATGCGGCTCTTCTTTTGTCTTACAGGTGGTTGACTACATAATAGACCTCTAGCTATGTCTTAGATGTGTTCATTCTCATGAAATCCCTATAAATATGTCTGTGGTTCATCTGGATTAATGGCATTGATATTGGCACATCCTTGTAGCCATCTACAAGGATGAACCAATATCAAACCCAAGGTCATAAATAGACCTCTAGCTATGTCTTCAATGTGTTCATTCTCATGAAATCCCTATAAATATGTCAGCAGTTCATCTAGATTAATGGCATTGATATTGGTGCATCCTTGTAGCCATTTACAAGGATGCACCAATATCAGTGCCAGTAATCTAGATGAACCGCAGACATATTTATAAGGATGCACTAATATCAATGCCTGTAATCTAGATGAACTGCTGACATATTTATAGGGATTTCATGACAATGAACACATCTAAGACATAGCTAGAGGTCTATTTACGAGCCTGGGTGCTCACTATTTTGTAATAGAACTAGAACATAATACTCAGAATAACAAAATATTCAGACAGTATATGATACATATTATTATTTTAGGTTCTTCAATTTTTCTTGCAATTTTAGAAGTTTGTGCTAAGAGATAGGTACACAAACTGCAAGTTTGATCAAAGATTGAGTAAGACAATTTGCATAATGTCTGCTGAATTTTAGCATGTTACCAAAGTATTATTATTAAAACCTCCAGGTCAATAAATAGAACAACTGCTACTGTGAGAGGGAGTTGCTAGAATATTACAGTGTCCTCACTTCAGTGATTGAAGTATCATAGACATCTGTAAGGTTGAATGGTGTGATGCCATAGTTGCTCCAATGATTATAGTGTTTATCTACATCTATGATAGAATGCTGGTCTGCTTTAATTTCAACTGTATTGTTCAGTTTCAGAATGTTCTAAGTTCTAACAATAGCAAACATAACTAGTCTTCATCTCAGATAATGTAACTGCCTGAGGTACATGGACAACAGAGCATCTAAACACATGACCTTCGATAAGAAGGCATTCAATGCTATATATCTTGTTACTAGGAAAGGAACTACTTATTTCCGCATCCCTTCTAGTGGTATTCTTGAACTTCATAATGTCCATTATATTCATAAATTAGCAATCTCAACCATGTCAAATTTGGAAGTGTATGGCTGAATTTATTAGAAAAATATCATCAGAAAATGAGCCAACAACTTAGTCAAGTATTGACCAAAGGTGTTTGTGGAAGTTGTTTTACAAGTTGAGCTGTGTAAAGCCCTATTGTACAAAGATTTAATGAAGTATTGATTTTCAATATAGATGAAGTGATGTGCAGATCAGATTGTTTCAATATAAGATGTATGTATGCTCATGTCTATGACGACATTTTTTTTGCAGGTAAGATTCTCTCAGTAAAATGAAGAAAATGTGTATGAGCAAATATCTTATGGAAAGTAATAGCAATCATGATTCTACTTAAGAATCTCATTTCACAGTAAAACCAAAACAAAAATGATAACATCCTTAATCAAGTTTCTAGCACAACCTTAGCTACGATTGTGTCGTTTGGAAAGCCTTTGACAAAACTTGAGTCAATTGATTGAAAAATCTGAACACATAAATGAGACATAAAGAACATGAATTTAGTGAAAAAGAAACAATTGTTTACAAAATTATTAGCTAAAGCTGCTAAACAGTAAATTAATAGTAATTTTAAATTGTGGTGATGATAATAGCTTGGCTCCTTTACCCACACATGCCATATCTCAGGATCATTTTCATCAAACACGATCGGCTAAAGATGGCTATGATGTCTGGAAGTCGATCTAATTTAGATTTCTTAACTGTAACACATAGTCACAAATTTGAATAAAAAATGATTCTCACAATGAACTATAAATTACGGATCGTTTTCAATGATCAAGAGCTCAAATCAACCCCAAACAGTTATAGATTGAGAATATCAATGCAGTTGACATAGCCTTTGCAGACACGTATACAAAATGTGGGAGCATAGACAAAGCACATGAACTGTTTGATAAAATGCCTCAAAGAAATGTGGTCACAGGGTGGGGCTGGGAGTGCATAACAAGCGCAGGGGTGACAAATGTAAGAAGAGAAAGGAAGGGGGGATTTTTTAAATTAACGAATTCATGTTATCTATAAATCTCTTAAATTGGATACGTCCTATCTGCAAGTTAGAACCTGGGGTTTGCATTTTTCCGCTAAAGTTATCTATTGGTTGCTAATTTTTTCAAAACATTTATTCAAAATTTGTTTGATTGGAAAAAACCCATAAATAATACCCTGTATATGTGTCTTGTACCTTTTGCATTGAATTTACAAACACCAATTGCAATTGTATGATGAATGTTGAGGAATCCATTTCTAGTTACAAAGAAGGCGATTTTACAACAAGAATAATTTTCATACCTTCCCCACACAAGATCCACTGAAAAGATCTTAGCCTTCTCCCTGAAATGACAATAAGAACACATAAAATTCAATACTCCTACTTTTTCTTCAAATTTATTCAAAACTCCTTTCAGCTCACTCTGCATCAGATATCAGATGAAGGAATGAATAAAAAAATAAAAATGTTATGTTCATGTTCACGGTCAAGAAATCAGTACATACTAAATACAATCACACAAACTCTCAATAGTTGCGACACATATTTTAAAATTCACAACTAAATAGAAAATACAACCTATACCAAATGCAAATTAAAGGCACTTTGTCTACCAATTTTAAATTAATAGTAAAATCTATATCTGCCCGCATATTTAATAAGATTATTTTTCTTCCTTTGTGTGAAAAATAAGACAAACTAGTTGCTTCCTCTGCACTATATTTGTGAATGAGGTCAAGAGTTTGGCTCAAATATCCACAAATAATGCAACTGTGAATAATTACGGTTGACAAGGAAACATCCAGCTAAATTGGTAATTTTTAAAACCAAATATGTGAAATATGATTGAGAAATCTATATGTTGTTTTGGTAACTGAAGAATTAAATTGAAGGAATTTTGGAGTATTTAGTCAAAACACCTCAATGCACCTCAATGCAGAGGCTTTAACATTATTGGAACTCTAAAATGCCTCAAAGCATAGGTACGTATGACATTTTAAGGTCCAAGGATGACAATCAAGTGCTATATGACCAGTAGACTAGAGTATGTAAGATTTCTCTTTAATAATAGTGGTTTGCAGTATTCAGAGATTGTTGGTAAAAATATATGAAACTAAAGACGACTTTATAGTGTTGTCATAGTTGAAAGCTTTCTAGAAATAGATCCTCTAGCATAATTTGTGTTAAAGTGTTAAGTTTTTAGGATAGCTGCAAATGTAATATCACTCTATTTTGTATGTGTTTTCCAAATGCAACAATCTCTCTTTCATTTATATTGGGAATGAGGCTAGGAGAGGACATGTCTATTCATTATTATTTAGAAGAAAGGACACGCCTCTTCCCATTAATTATAATTTAAACAATCTTTTAATGTTTCATCAATCAATTTTTAATTAAGAATAATTTAATATTGAATATTAAATTTTATATGATTAATAATAATATAACATATATATTATATTATTATTAATCAACATGTATTATATGTGTTCTAATGATCATACGACTGAAGCTACAAACATTAACACTCCCTCTTAGCTAGGAAGGATGATCAAACATAATGTATAGTGGTCTCGTGTGTCAACACTCATGACCCTCAACATAGCTATACAACACATCAACACTCCCTCTTAGCTAGGGAGGATAAATCAATCTAATGTCAACACTTATATGACACTTGATAACATCAATCATATAATGTAAGCAATAAAAGCGTCATCCTCATGATGTAATCAATAGAAACATAGTCTCAAGATGTGGATTGCCTCCATCGGCGTTTATATCCACAAGCTCTCAGGTGGATTGCCTCCATCGATGATTCTATCCACAATCTCTCAGGTGGATTGCCTCCATCAGCGATTCTATGCACAAGCTCTCAAGTGGATTGCCTCCATCGGTGATTCTGTCCACAAGCTCTCAGGTGGATTGCCTCCATCGACGATTCTGTCCACAAGCTCTCGTGTGGATTGCCTCCATTGGCGATTCTATCCACAAACTCACAAGCTTTAGAGTGGATTGCCTTCGTCAGGGATTCTATCCACAAGCTCTCGTGTGGATTGCCTCCATCAACGATTCTATCCACAAACTCACGAGCTTTAATGTGGATTGCCTCAATTGGCGATTCTATCCACAAGTTCCTGGGTGGATTGCCTCAATCAACGATTCTATCCACAAGCTCTTGTGTGGATTGCCTCCATCGATGATTCTATCCATAAACTCATGAGCTTTAATGTGGATTTCCTCAATCGGCGATTCTATCCACAAGTTCCCAGGTGGATTGCCTCAATCGGCGATTCTATCCACAAGCTCTCGTGTGGATTGCCTCCATTGGCGATTCTATCCACAAACTCACAGCTTTAATGTGGATTGCCTCAATCGGTGATTCTATCCACAAGTTCTCAGGTGGATTGCCTCAATCGGTGATTCTATCCACAAGCTCTCGTGTGGATTGCCTCCATCGGCAATTCTATCTACAAACTCACGAGCTTTAATGTGGATTACCTCAATCAACGATTCTATCCACAAGTTCCTAGGTGGATTGCCTCAATCGGCGATTCTATCTACAAGCTCTCGTGTGGATTGCCTCTATCGGGGATTCTATCCACAAACTCATGAGCTTTAATGTGGATTGCCTTAATCGACAATTCTATCCACAAGTTCTATCTATTATGATCTGTTTTAGCCATCACAAGATGTCTATCACAATAGAAGGTCAAGTTATTGTAAGATCGTCACCTTTCAATAACTCTTACAAATACAAGTGATAATCATTTGGAAGTTGTCTCTTCCTCATGATGTACACAGGGGGTAGGCCCATTAAAATATGGAGTCACACACATGACATCCATCATGCCTAAGCACAAAGGGTGAAAACAAGGGATTTCACCTTGAACTTCTCTCACAGAGAAGAACTCATTGAGAAGATATCAATTTGTTGATCATCTAAGATTTCTTAAGATGAACTGTCAGATGAGTCTAATATCAATCTTCTTAGCTCTTCGTTCAAAGTTACCTCTCAAGATTCAGACTCCCTCTAAAAACAATTTCTTCTGCTTATGTCCTGAAGGTATGTCAGAGAGAGATTACAAATAGCTTATAAACTAAACTATCTCATACAGAAATACCAAAGATAGAAGCATACAAGATTTTACTAGCCAATATTATAGCATAAATTTCAAACTCA
>MU225951.1:684352-702704 GCA_018584345.1 Thuja plicata | reverse complement strand
CACTTCATTTCTAAGAACCTCCTTGTCAAGAGGTTGAAAATAAACAGATCTGTTTGAGGTGCTTGGAACAAAGAAAAACAATAGGGATATGCTCTTCACTCTTTGAGTGAATCAGATTCCCAAACTTCTTGGACTGAGTTCAATTCTTTCTTTTCATGAATATGCTAGCTAAATAGAGATTTAAAGGGCCTGCCTCCCGAGAATTTCCTTATGAGCATGGTGAGAGGGAATGACCCAAAGTGGGAGATATTTTCTTTTACCACAATATCGTCCGACCCACTATAAATAATGCACTTTTCCTTAATCGGAAAGAGACTAAAACTTGTGCAAGCCATCCTCACTTCCTCTAGTAGTCCTTTGGGATTGCGCAAAATTGTACTTTTGTGCGTGTGGGAAGCCCTCAAAGGGGTAAAGGATCTTGTCAAGGTTTAGACTAGAATAGTTTTCAGACCTCATAAAGTAGCAGACCTACCTTTGTAGAGCCATGATTAAAAGCCAAATTTGTTAACGCTAAGGTAGATTACTTGGAAGACTTCTTGTACAAACCTGTTCAAACATCCGAGAACATACACTTTTAGTGTGGTTTTTAGGGATATGGTGCAAATTTTATGTGTGTGCTGAGTTTGTACTTCATTTTAACGCAAGAATATTTTTTGATAAATTTGATCAAAGACCTTAAACTTTTAAACCCAGAAAATATCAATAAAATTGTTAAAATCAACTTTGATCAGCAAAGCACCGCGTATCATCATTTCAGTGCCGCTTACAAACAAAAATGGGCCGCTTGTCAATCTTAAAACGCTATTTAATAACATTAAACAACTGCGTATTCACTGGAAAAAGCCGCGTACAAATACTTCAAAACCACCTGTCAACTGCAAAGCACCGCATAAAGGTTTTCCAGTGACTGCGTGTTAACATTTAAAGGCCGCCTACACACAGGTAAGAGCCGCCTAGAATTTTAAAAAGGCAAATAGTGGGTATCTACTGAAGGATTGAAAACAAGAAAGTTTGATTTTTGGATACCCTTTTGGACGTTCTACCACCGTGGATACCTAACTTGATCAAAATCCCCCATTATTGGGCATTTTGTAAAATTATTCACAGATTGGTCATTTAAGCGAGTTCGAAACCTGAGATCTTCATTCGACATCCGTTAATGCCGACTTTTACTCGATCCCATAACATCAAGACTACCCTACAACCAGACGGATCTTATCTGAGACAAGAGTGTCCCTTTTTGGGTGATCCTTTTTCTGCAAGACTCTTACACGAACCCATCACAGAAACAGAACTGAGGATGTCTTTTCCATTTGGTCTTATAGATCCCGATCAGATTAATCACGTGAACAAGGCTATGAACAAACAAGGAAATGTTGACCCTAATAACAAAGAGTCCAACAACAATACCAACAGAGGGACAAACATGGATCCTAATAATCAAGGGATGAACAATACCAACAACAAGGGCAATATGGACCCTAATGATGAGGAGTTAACTAATGAAAAGGTTACTGAGGCTATGCAAAGCCCTTTCTTTATGAAACTCGTGGAAAAAGTGTTGGAAAAAGACAAGGAGAAGTACTTCCTAGACCTAGCACAAACGGGTCTCAAGCTTCCGCATGATTATGATTTCACCAAACTCAAAAAAGAGGAAGCAGAGGCTAACCCCATTGATGTCATGAATAAACAATTCCAACTTTTTCAGATACAATTGGACACATTAAAACAAAGTGGGGCTCCTAAACCTTTTTCTATTGAAGCCTTGTGTCCGTCTCCATTTGACAAGTCCTTGTTATGCCCTGCATCCCCGTCCCTACATTTTGTGTGCAAAATGTTGGGTCCCCCTTTTTTTCTTTTGTTTGTTTTGTTTTTGCTTGCGGCTCTTGCTTTCTCTCCTTATATTTTCTTTCTCCAGGGTTTTCTTCCCCGTTGTTGTGTTTTGTTTGGTTGGTTTTCCATCTCTGGGACTCCGGTCCCGGAGGTTGTTCTTTGTCAGGAACTAGACTCCAGACTTCGGGTTTCTTTGCCGCGATGTTCTTAAGGTGATCATCACGGTGAATCCCCGGGCTCAGGGTCTGGAGGTTTGCTTGTCTGGAGATTGGTAGAAGGTGGTGGATTGCCTTTTTACCACGGGTATAAATAGAATTTATCTGTCACTTTCACATTTACCGCGATTAAAACACTCAGAGCGATTACGGAGTGATTTGCAGAGAATTAACGACAATCAGTGCTAAACACTTCCATCCTTTTCAGGTGATTGTGAGTGCTTCGTGGTGGCAGGTTGTGATCGTTTGGCAACTCTAGCTGTTGCAGAGCTTTCGTGGTGACCTCTTTCCTTCTCCTTTCAGCATTCTCAGGTTGGTACCCCTTGTCCCGCCAATTTTTCTCTTGTCTGGTGGTCCTTCTCCGTCTTGTTTTTGTTTGTTGTCTTTCGGTTCTGTTGTTTCCCTTTTTCTGGTTTTGCCGCCCGTTGGTGGGTCAGCTCTACCAGAGGGTTGTCCACCCTCTGCGCAGAAGTGGTTGGCTTGCAGATAGTGTAGAAAGCTGTATATACCTTGTGCCTTGCCTGGTTTCTCGCGGATGTCATTCCGCGGTGTATATATGTGTAAGTTTATATATATTTATTATATATCCTTCTTTTTCCTATGTATATATCCCTCGGCTCTTCATATATATTTCATGTATATACTTCCATGTAGCTTAGCGAGGTGGTCGAGTTGCCTGTGTCGCTGGTTTTCCGCTCGTAAGTTTGTTTTGGGGTAGAAAACCACCTGTTTGAAACTTGGCCCTCGGCTAGTTTCAAACAGGCAGTTTTCTCTCTCCTCCATAAAACCATCCAGACTCTCATTTATTTCCCATGCGTGCAATTAATTCCATCCAAGTGGCCTTCACTTTTCGCGTGTTCGGACATTTGGCTCCACCGTCATCGCCATAACTCCTATTTAATACCTATGCATGTGGCGCCCACGTGGGCTTGATGGTTGACCCTTTTACACATCCTCACCAATGCTTACTTCTCCGGGTTCTGGGTCCCCTACTGTCATCCATCCCGTGTCTTTACCAAGTGTGATAAAATTCCCAGTGCTCGGATGTTCAGTCAATCTTAAGTTCATATAATGCGTGTGCTTTTCGGATTTTCTCTAAATGAAACTAACTTTTCAAGAAAAGCAGGTATCACGGTGATAAGATTCCCAGACTCCGGAGTACTCATTTGTTAATACGTTCTGACGGTCGCTTTGCATTGTAGGTTTCCAGAGTACGCTTCCCAAACATGTCTGAAGCATCTCCATCCTCTCCACCCAGAAGTCCAGAGCTACCTTCCGCGACGGCTACCAGGGCGGCAGTAAAATCCAAAATGGAAAGGGCCCTGGAGAAATTGCCCCTGACCATGAAGTTCGTGCAAGACAGTGTTATTATGGGCTCAAAGATCGAGTCCAAAGTTAAACTCATCACCAAAACCAGCGTCGGGACATGGCCAGAAATGCAGGCCTTAGTAAAAATGATGTACATCCAGTGACAGGCTGGAGATCGGCTGGCCATCAACATCGGGGACTCTGGGATCCTTAAGGTGGCTTGTTTTTCGTGCTCTGTACAATCTTTGGAGCTTATCCTCACCCTGGCCGCCAATTACAACTCTTCTGTTCGGGCTGTTATGCTCACAGCCGCAGAACCAACCGGGTACCCTACTCCTCTGGTATCCCTCGACCCTGACACATTCCAGGCGGGTCTGGGGATCCCTCAATTTGCCAAGTCTTCTGTGGTTACAAGGTCAGATGCCTTGGCCCAATTCACACAGTTGGAGGATGCCGCCCGGGTATACATGAACACTCATTGGCTCAAGGTTCCAAAGAGGGACCCCAAGAGGATGAAGATAGAAATTCCCAGGTTCAAGTTCAAAGAGAGCATTTAGATGGGGATGATAGCGTTGGCCCGGGTCTTTGGGCAGCCCTCTACCCAAGAATTCTCTAAATGGATGTATTACTTCCTCCTCGCCATCTCCACCAAGGGAGGATACTTCGACTGAGCCGCTATAATTTCTAACCACGTCGACTCCCAGTTCCTTCAACTGGCCAAGAAGAATAAATTCTACATGACTTCGTATGTTTTCAGGGACCTGGCGCGGCAGAGGTCCCAGGCCCATGGCCTACTTACAGATGGCATGCTCGGGATTGGCCCAGGACAAAAGGCACCGTGGGACCATTTTCCTCAGGTTCAATGGGAGGCCAACTTCCCTAGTTTTTTTCAGGTAAATGATGCGTTCGTTTACTATCACCTGCTCACACCCACCCAGGACGCAGGATACTACCTATCTACAGAGGCAATGAATTTGGTCCAGAGTTATGGACATTACTACATTCAATTCCAACAACACACTTATATTAGGGTCACCGGCTTCTCTGGGAAACCCTACTTGTTGCCTAAACACTATGGGGACAAGATCATGCTCTTGGAATACTGCAGGCAAATAATGGAGGTGCATGCACTCTTTGCCTTGAAGAAGATACCCAATATTCTATTCCCAATCATCTGTGGGAACTACTCATGCAGCCTGGCCGCCGTAAAAGAGGCGGATAATGAACTGAAAAGCTACAACTTGGAAGAATTTTATTTGGCACGAAAAAATTTTGATCCACACGGAAAGATTCCAGCAGCACTTCCCCAGGCTTTAGAGCCTCATCGCTACCACATGGAGGATTTCTGGGAAGATTTCCAGGACAACGTGGAAGTGCGGAGCCGGCACTACGTCAGGATGATGACAGGCATGATGGAAAGGTTGAAGCTCCGCAGGTTCCCGGAGGACTTCTTAGACACCGGCCCCACTATCGATCCCCAGTACAAGGCAAAGGGGATTGATACAATGACCCTCCCACCGGTAAATTGGGATGCCCAGGAAGGGCCTACAATTGAGGACTTCACCTGAGATGTGGTCGAGCGAAGTCATGCCTACTTCAAAAAGGTGTGCCCCGGAAGTACTCGCCGGGCAATCCAGCCACCACCAAAATTAACTCTGGGGGCCGGGACTTCTTCCCAGGGAGTGGATAAAGGAAAAGGAATAGAGACGAACCCTCCTATGCAAGAAGTCCCCATAAAAGAACAGATAAAGAAGTCAGTGGCAGCCTCCCAACAGATGAGGGAGAAATTAATAACACGGCTGGCCACTCCAGTACTCATGGCCGGGCCAATACGTCCCCCTTCCTCCCCGTCGTTGGCAGCCTTAATGGTGAAGGCAACGGGGGTAGATCCAACATAAGCAGCAATAATAAAGGATGCGGGACCACTTTTGGTTACCCGAAGAAAGAAGAGGCCCAACCAAAAGCCTAAGACAGAGCCGGGGTTGGGTACGTCCTAGACCTCACAAGTAGAGATGCTCTCTTCCAGTTCCCTGGAGCCAGAAAATGAAATAGAGCCTTCCGAAGTCCTGGCCAGTCCCCCCTCGCAGGAGGAATTTGATGATGTCTTTGCAACCGACGAGTTTGAAAACCTACACGGGGATACCAGACAAGCAGGGATAGAAGTCCCAGAGACAGAACCAGAGGCCGCGGAACAAGAGCCTGTGCAAGAGCAGGAAAAATAGATGGACGAAAGGGATCCAGAGCCGGAGATTGCCTCTGAGGCTCCAGAAATGCAGAGTCCGGGGGTGGACCAACAAAGGTAGAATGAACAAAAGGCATCTGCTGGGGGAACCAGACCTTCAGGAAGTGCCACTCCCGGGAGCAACCTTTGGGCAAGTGATTACCGCGGCCCAAACTTTAAATCTCGGCCAAGTACCTCCCCTACTGCCAAAGGATGTGCCAGCAGAAGAAGAGGCCCCGGTGGTAGAGGCCGAGAAACAAGAAGAGCAACACGAAGGGGAAATCTCTGAAGAAGCCAACAAAAGTCCAGACAAAGCAATAGATACAGAGGACAAGGCTGAGGAGATGGATGTTGCTGAGGATATTACTAATAAAGAAGAAGATACAGGGAAAGGGGCGGATGAGGCCCCCACCACTGAGGAGGAGCAGCCACAGGACACTGGGGAAGAACCAAGAGAACAGACTCTGGCAGATAAGCCACCCCTACTGCCTCAGTGGTTAGTAGAAAGAAGAAAAAGAAAAGCTCTGTCCACTCTCGGAACTCCTCTCTCCCTGGCCGAAATGATGGCTCAAGTCCAGGCCCCACAAAATGCCAAGAAAGCCCAGACGGTTCATCTTCAAACCGGGCCAGGCGGAGAAACAGTTGCCATTGTGGCAACACCTCCCCCAGGCGCTGATGAAGCAACTGTAGAGCCCGGAGATTATAGCGTTGCAGAGGTATCGCTGGGAAAAAGGAGAAAACAAGGCGAGGTAGACTTGCTGAAGGAGGCAGCTAGGGCAGTGGAGGCCCGGTATGAAAAAGAGGCCCAAAGGCTCAAGACAAAAAAGGCGAAAAATGCAAACCTTATGGGGTTGCTGACTGAGCTAGCTCGACCTATCAACGCCGCTCCTCCGGAGGCTTCCACCTCTGAAGATCTATCACAGAGCGACATAGACTCCCTGCGAGCGATGAAGAAGAAGGCCCAGGCAGTCGACGAGTGGGTCTGCCTACAGATAGGAAACACTCGGCGTTTCCTGGTATCCACCCTCCCAGACTTATATGCGGCCTGGCAGGTTCTACACCAGGCAGAGACTCTTATTGACCTGTGGGAGGGTGATATCAAAAATTATCAAGCATGGAAGGTGGATCTTGAAGAGCTCCTTGGCCTGGGAGAGGAAATGATTTCTGAGTCCAAAATTTTGGGAGATGAATCATTTGATTTTGTGAGGACCCAGCACTCCAGACTTGAACTCACATTGGAGGTAACCAAACAATTGGTGGGGACTCTGCACGAGAAAGTTAATGTAGTAAAATATTCTTTCAATTTATACAAGTCTTTTGTAACAAAGATTTTCGAGGCTGACCCCTTAGTACAGATACATACACGCCGGAGGATTCAGTTTTGGGGAGTTTTGATGAAATGATGCAGTCCCGTTATCAGTCCCCGGAGGGAATAGATGGTGCCCAAATGACGAGATTAACTCGTATGGTACTTAGTGGTCATGACGCGGCAAAAATGGCTGATGAGTTTATGGAGAATGTTCTAGACCTGGGGGAACAAATTGAAGTGGCCAAGTACCGAAGGGCCGGCCTGAAAGATGTAGACGAAGATGACATCTCCCGCCTCCTCAAGGCTTTCAATGATAATAAACAACCTTGAGATTTCTCCGGAGGCCGAAGAAAACTCAAACATTTAGTATTCTTTATTCTTTTGGGGATGTAAGTTCCCGGATCCCAGAGTCTCGGATCCCAAATTTTGTATTCTTTCGAGTGATCCGTGTCCCAGTCCCCGAGGCCGACCGGTCATTTTTAGGAGCGGTTAATAAAAGCTGTCAGATTGTAGTTGGCTGCATCAAGGGGGCGTCGACTCAGCAGTTGGTTTTCTGATAGGGTGGTCTTCTCAAGGCGCCGTTCAGAAGTACACCTAGCACATTGGAGACAGGGCACTGCATTTCCCATTTATGAGGCATGTAGCCTCGATCCCTGAGGATCCAACTTTCTTCCTTCCCCTTCCTAGCTCTCTTCTCGAGGCTGATTCTTCTACTGTATATTCTTGTCTCATTCTTCTGGTGTGTCAGGCCTATTCCGTCGAAAGGTCTTTTGTAGGGTGGCACAGGTAGTACCAACCCCCAGATATTGTATTTTATTGAAACATGATGTAAAATAGGGTTAGGGTTAGGGTTAAAAGAAAATGTGTATAAATAGCCAGACCGACCCATTTCCAAGGGTCGGCAAAATTGATGATTTTGTTGTCCACAGTAATGGAAAGGTGGTTTCTCATTCTAGTTGCAGAGCTCAATGCTCCATTGTTCTGTTTTATTTAGTTAGACACTCCCCTGGAGCCACCATTGTATCACGCACCAGTGCTTGCTGGAAAAGACATTAATGAAGAAGGGAAAATTCTTTACAATGATGTTGTTGGCATTCATGCTTCTGAGTTAATGGTATTTTATTTTTCATGTTCTTTATGTCTTCTACTCTGATATGTCAAATAGATTAACGACCTCTTTTTCCTCGCTACTGATAAAATACTAGCTGATGGTTGTGTATTTCTTCGGTATTTAGTGTAGTGTATCAGAGTATTATCGATGTCTTGAACGTTTAAACATAACTGTAGTTAGATGAAGTGTTTCTAACCCTGCAGGATCTTTTTTTATTTTTGCTAAGTGTAGAATGCTAGGACAAACCTCACCTCATTGAATCTCCGGAGGGAACGAGTTGAAGAAACCAGCTATCCCCCTCGACAAAAGTCACTTTTCCCAACTGATCCCCGCACCGTCGTGACCTGACACTCAGGTGATTGAAGGCCCAGGGAATCTAACTTCCCTGGATAACCTTTGCAGGCAAAGTTGGCCTGTACCTCCGGTACCCAGTGATAACTTATGACTGTTGGTAGACCCGGTCAACAGAAACTGGCACTAGAAGGAGGGCATGAACTCGTACCCCTCCCGAGATTCCGATCTTACACCTCCTGAGGGTTCCTCGAGTTATATTTTTAAGAGTCAAGCCTTCAGCAGGATTGGGTCTTTCTCCCCAGCTAAATTTGAAAGAATCCTTAGGTCTACCCCGAATCCCAGAAGGTTTGTCAAACTTGAGCCTCCTGCTCGGAAGAAACAAAGCTCAAAAATCACACCAACCACTATTGTCTGGGGGTCTAGCATACCTCAGATTACCCAAACTTCTCAGGCAATCCCGGGAACCAATGCCCAAACTGCCAAAAATCGAGTTTCCCCAATGGCTGTGTATTTTAGAAACACCGGGTCCCCCATGGGAACTTTTTCGGGCATAATCAACGACTTACCCTCCCACCCGGAGAAGATATGCCCACAATATGAGCACTTAGGCTCATGGACCGCGAAAAAGCATCTACAGGCATATAAAGATGCCATGAACCGACACCCGATCCAGCATGAAGATGTTGTGACTCGAATGTTTCCCTTGTCTTTAGGACAAGGTGAGTTGAACTGGTACCTAAACCTCCCTGCCAACTCCATAAATAGTTGGCAGGACATGGAGGATGCCTTCCTGGCTGCCTTTCGCGTACATGTGGACCCAGCCTGGTCCCATAGCTAGTTCATCTCCATCAGGAAGGAACCCAATGAACCTCTTGCAACATTCAACCATCGGTTCCAGCGTGCCTTGAAGCGGTGCACGGGCCCTTTTATTCCATCACTAGAAGTGACCATACAGACTTACCTTAATGCGATGGACCCCTTTGTTGCCACTCTCCTTTGGAGAACAACCGCTGCGGGTGACTGGGACACTTTGGTGAAGCTTTACAACCTAGCTTTAGAATTATCCCGTGGTCTCAACAAATCCCTGGGCGGGATCGGGCAGAGTACACCCTTCAACATGATCCCCGACGGAACAACGTACGCCGACGGGTATAACCCCAATCTGGTAATGGGTGCCTCCTTGATGGCAATGAATCCCCCACCACCCCTGATAGACCAGCAGGCCCTGTACGTTTATCCAACGCAGACCCAGATGCTACCAGGTCTGGAAACTTTCGCTTGGAATCAGCCGCAGTAGGCACAATAGTCTCAGGCACAATCGTCCGGAGTGCCCTTCTTTCAGTCGTCCGCGACTGGAGGATTGCTGCCCTCGACTCTGGCTAACACTGCTGCCTTCCCGAGAAACCAACAACAACAACCGTCACATTGTGATGCCAACACTCAGTTGACCGCCGAGGTTGAATCCCTTCGGAAAATGTTGTCTACCTTGACTGTGGATATGGGTCAACTAAAGGCGGGGTCCTATACACCCCAGAATTCAAATTCCCAGAGGGGAAACATTTTCTCCGGCCAACGAAACAACAATGCCGGGGGAAGAAACTTCAACAATGGGCCTAGGCCCAATCAACAGCAATGGAACAATAATACGAACACCAGAGGCCCACCTCCGAACCAAAGTGCCAACCAAAACGGTGCTAGACCATCACATTTCACACCAGTCACAGACTTCCAGCCCATGACTAATTGGTGCAGATTGCATGACACGGGTTCACACAATGAGGTAAATTGCACCACGTTGGAAAAGGTCATCATGATCTCCTAGCTAGACAGACAGCAGTCACATGACGCCACCCTTCTAGAGCCTCCTGTTCAAGAGCCAACCCACAGTGCCTTCACCTGTGACACCATCTTCTTCGGAACTTTCAGGGAGGATGAAGAGGAATCTGAATTGCAGGGATTCTTTGATGAATCTATCCCGCCCTTCGAGGCCAACACCTTTACCAACCTGCAGACTCCATATAATACTCGGAGTCAATTTGGTAAAGGACCAGCTTACACGCCCACGCCTCCTACCAAAGACATCCCTCCTCCTCGGAATAACCTAACTGACTGATCCGCTCCTCCCAAGGGTCCTAGCTCTAACCAAGCAAAAGACCTAGCCGAGGAAAATCACCAATTCCCGGGAGGAAGATTTGATATTACGAAGGCGTTAGAAAGGACCACCACCTCCATGACCTTGATGGAGATCTTGCTGAACTATCCCAAACAGAAGAAGTCTCTTCTGAAGCTTTTGGGAAACCCGGAAGCCGTCAGCCGCCCGCCCAAGACTGTTTTGTTCGAAGATGCTAACGCGGCCGTCTTCCGGGGGAACAATGAGGATCCTCCCTTCCTACTAGGCTTGAATATCCAAGGCAAAAATATACACAATTGCTTAGTAGATTCCGGAGCTTCGAGTAACATCATGCCCTTATCCATTTGTCAGAAGCTCGGATTCCATCCCAACCCATCTAATGGTGCAGTGATCCAGCTGGATAAGACTGCCATGAAAATGGTGGGGGAATTGAATAATGTCCATATACAGCTTATCCAGGACCCTAGGATACCCAGCATAATCGACATCCAAGTGGTGGACATCCCAGAGACTTATGGGATGCTATTAAGTCAGAATTGGTCTAAGTCCTTGAATGGTTACTTTTCGACCAACTTCACCCATTTATGGCTCCCCTGGGAAGGAGAATCAAATAAGATCTGGGTCAAAAGTGAAACCCGGATGAAATAGGCCCTTACCAAGGTTGGGAGGGTCAATGAGGTCTTCTTCTCTGAGATATCCCTAGGGGTGTACCGACCCTTTGAAATCTTAACTTTTGATTTCGTCCCCGGAGAGGATCCCGCAGTGCTGCAGAGAGCACAGGACCTAGAAGAAAAGATGAAAGTTGAGGTTGACTCTCAAGGTGCCACAGCGACCCTTGCTACACTCTTATTCGACACTTGGTGCTGAGTACACTATCAGAAACATTTAGAGTTCGAGTGTGGGCCCTGTCTTTCGATCGCTAACCGACACATCGATACCTTCTGAAATAAAAAACATATAGCTGATTCCCTGGAGCCCAGTGTTCCTACGGGATGCACTCCTTTGGTGCCGCCTCCCCGGGAATCTCAAATCCAAGCACCTCCAGAGGTAAACTCTACCTCCATGTCAGTAGTTCAGGAGGGACCCCCTAAGTCTCCCAACAGCGATCCAAAGGTTACTCTCTTTCCCCAGCCCCATATTATGAACAATGACTTATGGACCCTCAAGTTTGACGGGTCCCGATCCAAACAAGGCTGTGGGGCCAGAGTAGAACTAATCAACCTGCGAGGGAAATCCTTCCTCGCGTCCTACAGACTACAGTTCAACTATACAAACAATGTCACTAAGTACAAGGCTTTGGTCCTTGGACTCTTATTCACGTTAAGGAAATGTGTCACCCGCCTCCAGGCTCTGGGTGATTTTGAGTTGATTGTCAAACAAGTCCGGAGTCAATACACATGCCACGACAAAAGGCTGGCTGCATACCGCAACTGGGCTTGGAGCCTTATTGAAGATTTTGAATCCTTTGGCATTGACCTCATTCCCCGGCGATGGAACTATGTCCTGGATGCCCTCGCCATTTCTGCCAGCACACTTGAGCCAATGGCCGACTCGCGACTCCAGAGATTTTCAGTTGAAATGGTCCCCACCCCGTCCATTCCAGACAATGTCACCCACTTTCAGGTTTTTGAGGACGATCAGCATATCTTAGCCTTCATGGCGAACATTGGTGTCTTTGAAAACCAGATAGTGGAAGAGCAAGACCATGATGATACTGGGAAGGGTGACAAAGATGATGGGATCATGGATCTACCTACTAACACCATCCCGAAGGGGATGGTTGCGCTAGAACGAATCTTTGACTTGGACCCTCGGGCCCGGGAGAAGGTGTCATCTTCCTCCGAGGGAGGAAATTTTGAAAAAGTTAACATCGGCCAGCTCGGTGAGGAAAAGATGATTCACATTGGTACCTCCTGTTCCCCTAAGGAGAAGGAGAAGATTCTCGCAGTTCTTCGAGAATACATCGATGTAATTGCATGGGGTTATGAAGACTTGAAAACATATGACACATCCATCATGACTCATACTATTCCCCTGAAGCCCGATGCTAAACCCTTTCGGCAAAAGCAACGACCGGTCAACCCTCTGATCGAGCCTATGATTCGTTAAGAGGTAGAAAAACTGCTCTCAGCCTAGATAATCTTCCCAATCTGACACACTACATGGGTTGCCAATCTAGTCCCTGTGAGAAAGAAGAATGGTGAGATCCGCCTTTGCGTGGATTTTTGAAACTTGAACAAGGCCTCCAAGAAAGATAATCACCCTCTCCCTTCGTTGGATGAGGTGTTACAGATAGTGAATGGATCCCAGATGATGCCATTCTTGGATGGGTACTCTGGATATAACCAGGTCATGGTTAAGTATGAAGACAGAGAGAAAACAGTGTTTACCACCAAGTGGGGAACGTTTGCATACCGAAGAATGCCCTTTGGTTTGATTAATGTAGGGGCTACATTCAATAAGGCCATGGAAACTGCGTTCGAGGGCCTTGTGAATTGGTGCATAATCATCTGCATGGATGACTTGACCATCTTTTCCTGGGACAGGCGTGACCATTCCGCCCATCTCACTCAGATCTGCGAGAGATGTCGCCGGTATGGAATATCCCTCAACCCCAAGAAGTGCATATTCGGGGTCATTGAAGGGAAGTTGCTTGGGCATATTGTCTCCGAGAAGGGCATATCCATCGACCCTAAGAGAGTCAAAGCATTGCTAAACTTACAAATGCTCGGCAACAAGAAGGAGATGCGATCCTTCTTCGGAAAGATCAACTTCATCCGGCGGTTCATCACCGGATTCGCAGAAATAGTCAAGCCACTCAACGAGATGATGAAGAAGGATGCCAAGATAGAGTGGAGTCTTAAAACAAAGCGGGCATTCGCCCAGATCAAACAGACAATAACGGAAGCACCTATCCTGGCTAGTCTAGACTATTCCCTTCCGTTTTACATATACTCCTTTGCTTCGCCGCATTCTGCCACGACAGTGTTGACTCAAAAGGTTGAAGGGGAAGAACGACCAATAGCTTTCATGAGCCCCCCTTCAAGAATGCCAAAGTCCGATATTCATCACTAGAAAAATAGGCCTTTTCTCTAGTTCGCGCCGTGAAGAAATTTTGGCATTATATTCTCAGGAGCAAGGTACATGCTATCATTCCGGACCAGGCCGTCAAGTCTCTGCTGATGCAGAGCGAACTGGGCGAAAGACGGGGGAAATGGATGGCCATCCTCTAGGAATATGACTTAGAAATGCAGCCCATGAAGATAGTCCGGGGCCAGGGACTAAGTCGAGTGATGGCAGAAGAGACTCATCACATAGAATGTCAAGCTTACACAGTGGAGTCCATTACCCGAGACCCGTGGTAGACCGATTTGGCATATTTGCTACTAAATAATAAATGCCCGGAGGGATTACCTCCCAATAAACGCCGCGCCCTGCGAATGAAAAGTGCCCACTTCATGATCAAAAACTCCGCGCTCTACCGTAGAAACTACGAAGGAGTGTACCTCCGGTGCATCGACAGAGACCAAGCTGTAAAGGTGATTAATGAATTCCACGGGCAGTTTGGGACCGGGCATGGCTCAGCCGACGCCACTGCCCATCAGATCCTTCGGGCTAGATACTATTGGCCCTATATATTCAAGGACATTTACACTCATGTTAGAAAATGCCACAGTTTCCCCACGGCGCATCGTGAACGTAACCCAGCTATGCCTTTGCAACCAATCTTCGAAGCTAGACCCTTCTCCTAGTGGGCATTTGACTTCATCGGGGAAATCAACCCCAACTCGTCTGCCAATCACCAATACATTCTCACTGCTACTGATTACTTCACTCAGTGGTCTGAGGCTATACCGTGCAAAAACAACACGACAGATGTAGTTATTAAATTCCTGGAAGAAAACATCGTCACAAGGTTTGGAATGCCCTTTGCTTTGGTGTATGACAATGGTCCAACATTTTCTTCAGCGTAGTTACTTGAGTGGACCTACAACCAGAGGATCACTTTGAAGTTTTCCAGCAACTATTATCCCCAGGGGAACGACGTTGCTGAATCAATGAATAAAAATCTACTTGAAGTGATCAAACACCTGCTAGAAAAAAATCCCCCGGACTGGCATCAAAAGTTAAAATTTGCCCTTTGGGTGGATTGTATTCGTGTCAAGGCCGCCCTGGGAACATCCCCATTCCATCTGGTTTATGGCCAGAACCCTGTATTCCCGGTTAACTTACAGATCTCAGTTTTATAGTTTATGCAGGAATTTAACAACAAGGACGACATCGTGGAGGTTCAACTCTTAAATCTGGTATGAATGGAAGAACAACGAGACACAGCCCTTGAACATTTCATGCGTCATCAAGCAGTGGTAAAACAATGGTTTGATAGAAGAGCCCAATACAAATCTTTTTAGATTTCGGATCTGGTCCTATTGTGGGATAAGGCCCGCAAAAAGAAAGGAAAGCATACCAAGTTTCAACGGCTCTGGCTTGGACCATACCTAATTTTGGAAATCTGCGGGGCAAACACTTACCGCCTTAACACCCTGACTGGTGAACCTGTCTCATTGCCCATTAATGGACAGTTTCTTAAACACTACTTTAAATAGGGTAAGTTTGTCCAAAGTTGTATTTTATGTAAAGTCGTCCGCTTGTAAATATTTCTTTCGGGTGCCTCGCTGCGAGGTACCATGTCTTGTAAATAGCCTTGTTGGCTGCCCTCCAGGGCAGCCCTCTTTTGGTGTTTTCATTTCTAGTTTTCTTCCGGGGTCCCGACATTTTGCTCTGTCTTTGTAGGAGTTGGAATGCTTCGCATAAATTTTGTTCTCCGGTACGATGTCTACGGCATGGTGAACTTTAGAATCTATCTTTAGCATAGTGGAGCCAGCCTGGTCTCTGGGGTTGTTTCACAGGATGTGGCACATTTTGAGCAATCTCCTTCGGGTGTTCTCTCCGGGAGTCTGGCAATCAGTGAACACAAGTAATATAAGGAACAAGTAATCAGACACGCTGAGGGTAGATCAGTTGTACTGGTTGGTTGACCCAGGTCTGAAACTTTAAGGAATTCTTTCTGGGTCTGGAGTTTTATCCCCTCTTCGAACATCTAAGTATAGGTGGACAAGTGAAAGAAGTACCGCCATTGAAATTAACTAAGCTTAAGTTTAATGGTGAAAGAAGTACCGCCTTCCCACCCATAAACAAACAAAATAATAAGAAAAGGAAAGCGGGATGAAACTCCGGTCTCCGGGAGAAACGAGCAAATTGATGACTGGTTCGATGTAATTAGTGCCTCTTCTCTACTCCTCCCAAAGGTCATCGGCTTGATTTCCTTCCAAAGCACACACGAAACCACTGATGAAGGGCTACGGACTAGATCCTGTGTTGTTAGATCCTCTCAGATATGTTGCTCTTTTCCTGTCAGATGCCTCAGAAAATGGCTTATTGCAGATTTGCTAACCAGAGATTATTAGTTCTCAAATGCGCTAAGGCATTTGTCCCAGATAGTCGCCATTTGTTATGCCCTGCATCCCCGTCCCTACATTTTGTGTGCAAAATGTTGGGTCCCCCTTTTTTTCTTTTGTTTGTTTTGTTTTGGCTTGCGGCTCTTGCCTTCTCTCCTTCTGTTTTCTTTCTCCAGGGTTTTCTTCCCCGTTGTTGTGTTTTGTTTGGTTGGTTTTTCGTCTCCGGTCCCGGAGGTTGTTATTTGTCGGGAACCGGACTCCGGACCTTGGGTTTCTTTGCCACGATGTTCTTAAGGTGATCATCACGGTGAATCCCCGGGCCTGGGGTCCGGAGGTTTTCTTGTCTAGAGATTGCTGGAAGGTGGTGGATTGCTTTTTTACCACGGGTATAAATAGAAGTTATCTATCACTTTCACATTTACCGTGATTAAAACACTCAGAGCGATTACAGAGCGATTTGCAGAGAATTAACGATAATCAGTGCTAAACACTTCCATTCTTTTCAGGCAATTATGAGTGCTTCATGGTGGCAGGTTTTGATCGTTTAGCAGCTGTAGCTTTTATAGAGCTTCCGTGGTGACCTCTTTCCTTCTCCTTTCAGCATTCTCAGGTTGGTATCCCTTTTCCCGCCGGCTTTTCGCTTTTCTGGTGGTCCTTCTCCGTCTTATTTTTGTTTGTTGTCTTTCGGTTCCGTTGTTTTCCTTTTTGTGGTTTTTCCGCCCGTTGATGGGTAAGCTCTGCCAGAGGGTTGTCCACCCTCTGGGCAGAAGTGGTTGGCTTGCAGATAGTGTAGAAAGCTGTATATACCTTGTGCCTTGCCTGGTTTCTCGCGGATGTCATTTCGCGGTGTATATATGTGTAAGTTTGTATATATTTGTTGTATATCCTTCCGTTCCCCATGTATATATCCCTCAGCTCTTTGTGTATATTTCATGTATATCTTTCCGAACAGCTTAGTGAGGTGGTCGAGTTGCCTGTGTCACTGGTTTTTCGCTCATAAGTTCATTTCGGGGCAGAAAACCACCTATTTGAAACTCGGCCCTCAGCCGGTTTCAAACAGGTAGTTTTCTCTCTCCTCCATAAAACCATCTAGACCCTCATTTATGTCCCATGCACGTAATTAATTCCATCCAAGTGGCCTTCACTTTTCACACTTTCAGACAATTGGCTCCGCTATCATCGCCATAACTCCTATTTAATACCTATGCACGTGGTGCCCACGTGGGCTTGATGGTTGGCCTTTTTACACATCCTCACCAATAGTTACTTCTCTGGGTTCCGGGTCCCCTACCATCATCCATCTCGTGTCTTTACAAAGTGTGATAAAATTCCCAGTGCCCGGATGTTCAGTCAATCTTAAGTTCATATAATGCGTGTGCTTTTCAGATTTTCTCTGAATGAAACTAACTTTTTAGGAAAAGTAGGTATCACGGTGATAAGATTCCCAGACTTTGGAGTATTCATTTGTTAATACATTCTGACGGTCACTTTGCATTGCAGGTTTCTAGAGTATGCTTCCCAAACATGTCTGAAGCATCTGCATTCTCTCCACTCGGAAGTCCAGAGCTACCTTCCGCGATAGCTACTAGGGCGGCAGTAAAATCCAAAATGGAAAGGGCCCTGGAGAAATTGCCCCTAACCATGAAGTTCGTGCAAGACAATGTTATTATGGGCTCAAAGATCGAGTCCAAAGTTAAACTCATCACCGACACCAGCGTCGGGACATGGCCAGAAATGCAGGCCTTAGTAAAAATGATGTACATCCAACGACATGCTGGAGATTAGCTAGCCATCAACATCGGGGACTCTGGGATCCTTAAGGCGGCTTGGTTTCCGTGCTCTGTACAATCTCTGGAGCTTATCCTCACGCTGGCTGCCAATTACAACTCTTCTGTTTGGGCTGTTATGCTCGCAGCCGCAGAACCAACCAGGTACCCTACTCCTCTTGTATCCCTCAACCCTGACACATTCTAGACGGGTCTGGGGATCCCTCAATTTGCCAAGGCTTCTGTAGTTACAAGGTCAGATGCCTTGGCCCAATTCACATAGTTGGAGGATGCCGCCCGGGTATACATGAACACTCATTGGCTCAAGGTTCCAAAGAGGGACCCAAAGAGGATGAAGATAGAAATTCCCAGGTCCGAGTTCAAAGAGAGCATTCAGATGGGGATGATAGCGTTGGCAAGGGTCTTTGGGCAGCCCTCTGCCCAAGAATTCTCTAAATGGATGTATTACTTCCTCCTCGCCATCTCCACCAAGGGAGGATACTTTGACTGGGCCGCTATAATTTCTAACCACGTCGACTCCCAGTTCCTTCAACTGGCTAGGTGTAACACCCCAAAACTGGCATCTTGCAACTCTAACCAATTTTGTTGCATTTGTCATTCTTCTAAATCATCAAAGTCCTATTGTACTAGGAAATTCTGAGTTTTCACTGACTCTACTCGACCTGAGTGTCAAATGCAGAAAAT
>MU225951.1:612732-636248 GCA_018584345.1 Thuja plicata | reverse complement strand
AAGATTATGGTATACATTGTTGTTAAGTTGGATATCTCCTTACCTTGTGAAGTAGGTATCCTTCCTTCTTCTTCCTTATCCTGCCTAGTGGGTAGCCATGATAAGGAGGGGGGCATATATAGGGTCTTCCATGTACTATAATTTTTACAACATGCTAAATCCTTGGAAGGTAACGCACATAAGTTGCTAAATCCTGAAGAGATACGCACCCTTTTTATTTTTACAATATGCTAAATCCTCGATAGGTAATGCACATAAGTTGCTAAATCCTGAATGGACACCCATTTTACATTCCATAGTGATACAAGAATGTTGATCTATGGATATTTTCAAAATCCATCAGAAGACGCATTTACAATTGCAAGCACAGTTTATGGGTGAACCTGTTGGGGGCTCTCCTTCCTTGGTGATTCATAGTAAGGTGGGCGTCTTACTAGGTGAGGTAATCACTATCTCTTTTCTTTCTCTCGCTTTCATGCTAGTAGGATTAGATCATGAAGCTATGTTATATGTAGTGTTGTTCTTGTCTTACTTGTGTAGTCATGTATGTTTTCTATGATTGATTGCTCTTTATTTCTATATCTTTATGTATGTATATTGAGTTAGAATCCTTGGTTTGGGGGCTCATATCCCCGACTTAGTGATTTTCTATCTCATTGCGAATTGCTAGGATTCTTTTCTTCCAAACTTTACCGTGAGCACATTCAATTTTTGTACTCCCACTAAAGTGGGGGCTTAATGTATCATCTTAAAATGGAAGAAATTCCATGTTAAGAGTGTTTAACCCTCCTTAGGGGACATTTTTGACCTCTACCATATCATCATCCTGTTTCTGCATTATATCCTGCTTCTGTGCTAGTTCAAGACCCTGATTGGGCCTCTCCGGGCACCTCCTACCCCACCTAGCACATTTTCCAAGGGATCTGACCCCCTGCATCAGGGTCGACCTCGACCTCAACCTAGGTCAGGGTCGACCTTGACCCTGACCTGGGTCCCCCTTTCAAATCAAGAAACTTGTCGGCTGTCGGGGCTCATCAAAAATTTAGTTTTCCCACTTCCGAGTTGGCTGTTTTGGGTTCTGAAGCATTGATTCCTAAATTATATTTAATATAGGTCCTTTTCTAGGGGCATCAGTCTAATTAGAATTCGGATCTGTGTAGGTTAGGGTCGACATTATTGGGTCAGGGTTGAGATTTGTGGGTCAAGGTCGACCTTTTTCATAAGACGACATCAGAACAGAAAATGATTTCTGGGTTTTGTTCGTCTCTTCATTTCAGTTCGGTATCAATTGTCATTTTTCCTAGAAAAAATCTATAGACCTCAGAAAACAACATTCTTTGATTTGCAATATTTCAAGGTTAGTGCATTTCTCAGATCTTTTCAATTACAGTTATATATCATTCCTATACATATAAATTACAGAATTTAAGGCATCTCCTTTGTTATTCTCCTTTCCAAATAGTTGATTCATTTGTGCATTAATCCTTCTCTTGGGTTGATCAACTTGGATCTCCCATTTGTGCATTTGGAAATTGAAAAGGAACATCTTATCTTCTCCTTTATCAAAATTGCTATACATAATCAATTCAATTCAATCATGGTTAAAAGAATCAAATACAATCTAGGTAATTCAAAGGACAATCTACACATCAACACCTTACGTTTCAAGATAATCAATTCAAAAACAATCTATAAATCAAATCAATCATTTCTATACCTTATCTATTACATTTTAGTAACAATCCTATTCCACATGTTACACTTCCTATCCAAGATCTCCCAGTCCTCATTTGACATAGTTCCTTATTTCTTGGTTTTTCCTTCTAATGGCTTAAACATATCCTTTTGATACAAATAATCTTCCATCTGCATTTTCCATAACTAAAAATTATGGCCGTTGAATTTTTTAATCTTGAATTTGGAATCCTCCATTTCTCCCACTCAAATCTGAAAGTCGTGTCAATCTACAACAATAAACCTTGCTCTAATACCAATTGTTAGTGTTTGATAGATCCAAAAAAATATAAATTAAACAGTTATATGTAGAAATAAAAGAAGAATAAAACTGAACACAGATAACACACATATTTAACATGGTTCACCCAAAACTTGGGCTACATCCACCTACACAGCCGTCCAACCTTTCTTATTATCCAACAAAATAGTACACCAACGTTACAATGCATTATGCATCTCAGCCGCTTATAACATGTGTTTTAGGGAAACCTCTAAAATCGACCATTTTAGGGTTTTACAATGTCGGTCTTTTTGTTTTTCTTCATACAAGCAAATCTTATTCCCAAGAAAGCACAAAAGAAGGGACACAGTATCAACACCCACTACATGATCAGTTGCCACAATATCAACAAAAGAGAGTGTTTATATAGAGATCTCAATATAGACCTCCTAGGGCAATGCAAGGGACCCAAATTCAAATTTCACCTTGAATTATGGTCCAATTACAATCACCAACCAAGGAGGGGATGTATTAATTCAAATATCGAAGAAAACACTTCCGCATCCAGACCCGGGGACCTATTTTTAAGTTTAGAACCCCAATAAGCTCTGGATCTAAAAGCGAGGACCAACACCCAACAGAGGTCAAATTCAACATTGACCTTGACCTAGGTCAAGGATATTGACCTCGACCTTGACCTAGGTCAAGGTTGACCTTGATTCTGACCTAGTTCAGAATCGACTTCAACCCTGACCTGAGGTTTCAGGCAGGTCACCTTGAGAAATCTGCAGGATTCCCAAGTAAGTCGAGGACCTAGGAAAGTGAGAAAACACACTAGAGTGCTAAGAAGAGGCACAAAGGAAATAGAGGAGGTATGATGAAGATTAGGAGAGCCAGTACATAGGTTCTACCTAAAAATAAATCCACAAAGAGGGAAATTAAGGAGGATCCTTAAGATCCTAACCCTAGTTTCACCTAGAAATGCAAAATCAAGTGCGGATGCATCCTAAATGCAAATCTAATATGAAAGAGTACAAAATGAGGGTTCTAAACCTAACAAAATGGAAGTTCTTCCATTTTAAGATGATTCATTTATCCCCCACTTTATCTTAGATATGATACTACGTGAATATGCAAGCTAAAGTAAGAACTCATGATAAAGTAAAAAAGATTTAGCCAAGTCCTCAATGTGGAGATCCTGCAAGAAACTGTTAGTACCCGCAACCTATAGCACACAAGGTTATTGAAAATCCATAGAGCACCTAAGCCTTACTAGGATGAATTTGAGAAGTGCATACAGCCCCTTATGCCCCCCTGTTTTGGCTTACTAATTCTGAATGGTGAAACAGGGTGATAAGGTTAGATCTATACATTGGATATGTAGTTTATTTAAAAGTCTTTTCCTAAACTAGTTATAAGGATTCCAAACCTTCCTAAACAAATTCAAGATGTTAGGTATCTGAATCACGATTCCAATGCCACTGAAGACACTAAAAATGGAGCTGCCAAACTCAAGTTATGATGAAAAGAGTGAATGTCTATCTAAATGCATGTAAAGGGAAATTTTAATTTGACCTAAGTAAATTCAAATGAAACCCTAATAAAAACCTAATTTGCAGCTATAAATAAGAGGAAGAAACACTTACCTTCTCATTCTTACCATTTGTAGAGTTTGAAAAAAGAAGAAGAATACCAAAGAGAGAAGAACTTCGAGCGAGCCGCATGGAGGTCCTGAGAGAGCGCTTGGCCAGTGGACAACCACTTCCTGAGGTAGGTTCCTTGTTTTGATATTTGTGATTGAAAAATTCTTGTTTTTATAGGGAAGGTCGACCTTGACCCAAAAAGGTTGACCTTGACCCAGTTATGTTGACCTTGACCCTTTAAGGTTGACCATAACTGGGAAGGTCTCATCCTTTCTGGGGATAAGGTTGACCCTGACCCAAAATGGTTGACCCTGACCCAAAAAGGTTGACCTTGACCCAACAAGGTTGACCTTGACCTAGTCAAGTGGGTAATATAGTTGTTTGATGATAGAGTACTGATATGATACTATTTGTGTTGATAGGATCTTGTCCGTCTCCTAGAGAACCCCTTCAGAGGGCTATTATTGACTGTCAAAGAGAACTTGTCCGAGCTACAGCAGCATGAGATACAACTATTGAGAGATGTGGGATTGTACTGGGTAGCAGTCCTACCATAGATGAGGTTTCATCAATCCATGATATCAGCCATGATAGAGAGGTGGGATGAGGACACTTGTTCCTTCCATCTTTCGTCAGGAGAGATCACGATCACACTAGAGGATGTATATAGGATCCTACAACTTCCAGTCTAAGGTGAGCCTGTCAAATTGAGAGTGCATCGGGGTCCTCCCAAGGTTTTTTTAGATGGGGAGTATTGTTTGGGATGAGTACCACAGATGAGGATCCGATCAAATCAGATCACTCTATCAGCCATACTAGCAGGCCCGACACCTTTGGTACAGAGAGTGATGCTATGTATACTCTCTTTGGTTGTAGTACCCAACACAAAGGGTACAGTCTTCTTAGAACCCTTCACCCATCTCATATGTAGGATGGAGAGAGACATGATTGTTTTCTCATGGGGCCGCATCATGTTAGCCCATCTTTACCATGAGTTGTGTTAGTAAGATTCCAACGAGAGAGTCTTACAGTATGCACCTTGCTACATGTTTGAATGTTTGAGCATTACACATGTGCACGACCACAAGTGTTTTGATGATGGTAGATGCAAGCACACTGAGAGATTTTTCTTATCCACTAGCAGATGTCTAGCAGTACGGGGATATCCTCTTTTGGAGGGTATGCTTCAATCATATACCAGGTATTGATGTGATATAGATATTGTATTATCGGATGACAGAATGACCAGATACCCAACACCAGCTGAGACACTCAAAACAACATAAGCTACTAGAGGGTCCTATCAGTCATGCAGTGATGTCATACTACTATGATAGAGTGATGAGACATTTTGGTCTGACACAGGGGGTCCCCCAGACATTACCTCAGTATGTATACCCGACAAGATACTATCAGAGACCTAACACTATACACTGACCTACAATAGCAGATATTGTAGATAGTGAGATAGATGAGACCGAGGATACAAAGGTAGATCCCAATGTATCCTATTCAGGCATCAGCAGAGACTATATCAGATATTGAAGTCTACAGGGGACCCACCCCATCTTCCTTGATGACTACCCCACAAGTGATCAAGGTCTTTTGGAGAGGCCCCACTGAGGCGGGGACATACTAGTGGAGGAGGAGGATCAGAGAGACAAGGAGGAGCTCATCTTTGAGGGAGATCCTATGGAGGAGGAGAGAGAAAAGGAGAGTGTAGAGGAGAGAGAAGATGAGGGAGCAGATGAGATTCCCCTAGGTGGTAGTACAGGTGTAGATGATTGTGTGGTCTATGTTGTATCATTGAGATCACGATGACCTCCCCATGCGCATAAAGAGACACCACTGCCTAGACCCAGACATAGTGAGCGGGAAGAGGGTAGTCACTCCATGCCCCCACCATCTAGATCCTTAGGTGACACCCAGGAGGGAGATCCAAGTATGACATATGCAATTGATTAGAATATTTTAAGTAAATTTTTTTCTAGAAGAGGTACTAAG
This sequence comes from Thuja plicata, assembly GCA_018584345.1. Lineage (NCBI taxonomy): Eukaryota > Viridiplantae > Streptophyta > Pinopsida > Cupressales > Cupressaceae > Thuja > Thuja plicata. The sequence goes on along the minus strand of MU225951.1, from coordinate 630,644 downwards.
AGATACATATGTTTGAATTCTACAGCTAGCGTAGCCAAGTGGAGGAGCTTTGTTTCTGAGGTCCTGAAGGATAGATGTATATCCTACCAACTGCTAGCTAGCGAGCGAGAGTCCCTTATTGGACAGAGGGATCCCAACGGACATGATGATATTTTTGCATGTGTGCAGTGAGAGATAAGGTTATGTAGAGAGAGAGAAGAGAAATTGATGGCTGACCTATAGAGAGCTCAGGAGCGTAGCTATGAGATGAGTATGTCAAGGAGCCACACATGGACTATCGTACCACGATCCTCAGCCTCACAACACATATTAGAGAGATTCGGGAGCCACCGACCCTCAGAGCATAGAGATAGAGATTGATAGACATGACACATGTGCCATATATGTACCAAACTCATAGAAGTTTATATATAAAATATTTTCTTTGCCCATTTAGTTCTATGATTGATTACTTGTACTTTTCATCAACACACAAAAACTTAACAAAAAGAGAGAATGAAATTATGTATGAATGTATTTGAATTACATAACCCATAAAACAGACCTAACTATTCTATAAGGAATACATAAATATACAAAGAAAGAATGATGTATTAGGGATAATAATGTTTGACATGCATAATATTAATAGGTGCCTTAAGAGGGACACCATTCATATCAGCAATATTATAAGAACTTGAAGTAAAATCCTCAATTACTATGAAAGGTCCAAGCCAATTAGGACTAAACTTCCCCTTTTCACCAGGTAAAGCATTCACATTCCTTTGATTTTCATACAGGACTAAATCACCTACCAAGAACGACCGTTCAATCACCTTATGATTATACTATTTCTGAAGTGATTTATGATAAGCCTTAATATGTTCTAAAGAATTTATCCGTTATTCATCCAACATTTCTAAGTCATGTAGTTGTTGTTCCCAAAAAGTATCTTTGTCAATTATCCCATGAAATGAAACACATAAAGAAGGTATTTCTAATTCTAAGGGCATAATAGCATCAATACCATAAACAAGATTATAAGGAGAAGTACCCATGGCAGTACAGACACTAGTCCTATAAGCCCATAAATCATAGGTAAGTTGGGTATGCCAATGTTTCACATGCTTGTTAAATATTTTCCTTAATATTTGTTTAATAACTTTATTCGATGCTTCAGCTTGACCATTAGATTGAGCGTAATAGGGAGTAGAAAACCTATGTTGAATATGATATTTCTCCAAGAATTGTGTGACTTCTTTATTCTTGAAAGAAGTGACATTATCTGAAACTATCATTGAAGGAATACCAAATTGTGATATGATTAAGGATAAAATCACAAATAACATCCGTAGTAGTAGAACGGAGAGGAATAGCTTCTACCCACTTCGTAAAGTAATCTATGGCTGTTAGGATGTATGCATGTCCTTGAGAAGAAGGTGGTGAGATTTTTCCAATAAGATCAAAACCCCAAATACTAAAAGGCCATGGAGCAACTTATTACGAAGCTCATGGAGCATGAATTAAATTACCATGTTGCTGACACTAAGGATACTTCTTAACAAACGTAAAAGAATCTTGTTCCATTTTTTTTCCAATAGTATCCCATTCTAAGAAGTTTATTAACTAAAGACTTCCCACCAAAATGTCCCCCATAAGAACCATAATGAGCTTCTACAAAAGCTATCGGAATTTTGGTTCTACCAAGACATGTTAATAGAAAACCATTATAAGAATGTTTGTAAAGCATATCTCCTAAAATGATATAACGTGCTACAAGTTTCCTAATATGATTACGCATGTTCCTTGTTGCCGATTTTGGAAAAGTTTCATCTTTCAAAAAATGAAAGATATACCATTCATCCATATGCAAGTTAAAACAATCAACAATAACCTTATTAGAAATTGCAGGGTGTTTAAGAGTATGTATAGTAAATTGAAAGTCTTCGACATTATTCTCGAGGCAAACCAAATAAGCTGTGCTTGCCATGGCGTCTACTTGTCGATTATCTTTCCTAGGTAAAGTCTAAATCGTATAAGAAGAGAATTGTGAAAGAATATCAAGTGCCAAATCTCTATATTGCATCATTTTATCATTCTTAGTCTGATAACCTCCTTTGATTTGTTCAACAATAAATTGTGAATCCCCATAGATTTCCAAGTTTTTAATATGAAGCTACTCGTAAGCCAGCTATAAGAGCTTCATACTCCGCAATATTGTTAGTACAAGGAAAGGTCAATTTATACGACATAGGGATCAATTTATTTCTAGGAGGGACCAAGATAATTCCTACACAAGAACCTATCTTACATCTAGAACCATCAAAATATAATTCCCAAACATCTTCCTGCTTAATAGCTAAAATGTTCTCATCAAGGAATTCTATTGAGGTAACGCTCGTATTAGAATGAGGTAAAGGAGCTTCAGCTAAATAATTAGTTAAAGCTTGTCCTTTAATTTACTTTTGAAGAATGAAATTAAGATCAAATTCTGTAATTAACATTACCCATTTTGTGAGACGATCAGAGAGATCATTCTTTGAGAATTTAACAATCACATGGACCTCAACATTCAATAGGTAATGCCTGAGTTTTTGACAAGCATAAACTAAAGCCAAGCACTGTCTTTCCAATTTGGTATATCTTGTTTCGTAATCAAGTAAGGTCTGAGTAATGTAGTACACTGGTCTTTCCTTACCTTTTCTATCATGTTGAGCCAAAAATGCACTCACAACATTGAAAGTAGTGGAAGTATATAGATAGAAGTGTTTATTAAATTGAGCAGGTTGCAAAATAGGAGGATTATCAAGATACTCCTTAAATTGCTCAAAGGATTGTTTAAATTCTTGGCTCCAAGAAAAAGTGGTATCTTTTCTAAGCAAGGAAGTGAAAGGAACAGTTCTATCGTCTAAGTTAGAAACAAAGCGACTAATAGCTTGTATTTTTCCGTGTAAACTACGTAATTGCGAAATATTCTTGGGAGGAGGCATGTTAACAATAGCATAAATATTTTTAGTATCAACCTCTATGCCTCACTTAGAGATTATAAATCCTAATAATTTACCAGAATCAACTCCAAAGGCACATTTTTTTTCGATTCAATCTCATATTATAACTCCTAATTCTTTCAAATATTTCTCATAAAATAAACACATGATCCTCTCTTTGTATAGATTTTGCCAAGATGTCATCCACATAATCTTCTAGAATCTTATGAATGTAATCATGAAAAATCAAAGTCATAGAATGTTGATAAGTTGCTCCCGCATTTCTTAATCCAAAGGGCATCATGACCCAACAAAATGTTCCCAAAGGTGTTATGAATGTGGTATTAAGTTGATCTTCAATAGGAATAAAGATTTGATTATAACCCAAAAAAGCATCCATAAAAGATAATAAAGCATGACCCGCTGTTGAATCCACAATCATATCAATATTAGGTGACGTGAAATCATCTTTTAAGGATGCCTTATTTAAATCTCAAAAATTAGTGCACATCCTTATCTTATTTTCTCCTTTAGAAACAACCACAATATTGGAAATCCTTTCAAAGTAATCAATAGAGCGGATAAACCCAGCACCTAATAATTTTTAAATTTCAGCTTTAACTAATAAGGCAATGCCCAGATTCATCTTTCGGATTTTTTGTTTCACAGTTTTAGCAGTAGGTTTGAGAACAATATTGTGAGTAACAATCTTAGGATCTATACCCGACATATCCGAATATATGTCCAAGAAAATATATCCTTATATTCAAGTAAGAGGGAAACAAATTGATCATGTTCATCTCGATTCAAACATTTCCCAATTTTGATTTTTTTTTCAGAGTCATTCACATCCATTTGAACTTCCATAGTTTTAGTTATTAATAAATTACTTTGCATGGGAGAATCCATTGGCAAAGGAGAAATATCTTGTTCATCATGTTCTCCAAAATAGGCTTCATTTTTCAGACAATAGGGCTTTCTTCTTTTATGATGAAACATAGGTAGATCTTGATAAGCCCCTAAAAAATCGGCTAGGGCTTCATCCTCAGGAAAAATATCCAAACTAGGTTTTTGATCCATGTCAAGGAGAAGCGGATTAACCAACTTCAAATGTCCACCGCATATATGATTGACATTAAGAGGAAAAGTTGATGGTTGCTTATAAGGATTGAATCCTAACCCATAAGTATAATCATAAACTTCATTGTCCAAGGGCACTTGTATGCCTTGTTCATATTTACCACATCCTTTCCTGTTCAATCCTGATTTCTTGAGTAGATGATAACCAGAACCATATCTATCAGCTATATCAGATTGAGTTAAAGGAGTGGCATATGTCACAATGTCATAGAAATCTGGTTTTATTGTCTCAATTGTTTCTTCAAGTGAAGTAGCAACACAGTTACTTTTTAATTCCTCGGAAAGTGGGGTAGGAGTAAAAACTTGTTTTTCAAACCCACTTTGCTCTTTCATAAAATCTAAATCTAAAACTTTATATTCTCCCATAAAATAAGGATTAAAATCCATTGTTCCCCAATCATATCCCGTCAGAGAAGAAGGTGGAGTTTCAGCTTGTTTAACTTCAGGTGGTTGCTCAGGTTGCTTACTTGGTTGTATAGGTTCAGAAATCTTAGCATATTTCATATTTAGGAAAGGATTCAACACATCATCAGCATTTAGTGTATACATCAAATTGTTATAAATGAACCTAACCTTACGATGAAGAGTAGAAGGAACCACATGCATAGTATGTAACCAAGGTCTTCCTAACAAAAGGTTATAATTAAGAGGTCTAGGCATAACATGGATAGGTGTGTTGAGAAGAACTGGACCAACCTTAATAGGTAGCATAATAATGCCCAAATTTTTCTTTGTGATGTTATCAAATCCATGAATAGGGATATTATCTAGTTGAATGGTTGTAAGATCAACTTTAATTTCCTTAAGCATATCCATGCTACAAACATTAAGCCCAGATCCATTGTCAATTAATGTTCTACGAATGATACTATGATTGATAGAAACAACAACCATAAGAGAATCATATTGATTCTACACCTCAACAGAAGGTAAATCATCATCAGTAAACACAATAGGAGGTACAAAAGGCATAGTATACATGCACTCCAAAAATTAATTAATATTCTCTTGATTAGGAGGTAGAGTAGGAAGAGTAGATAAATCTTTTTGCAATGCCTCATGATATGTAGGAGAAGGTTGAAGTAATTCCCATAAAGATATCTTAGCTAGAGTAGCGCGTAATTTTTCAACTAATTCCAAATCCTTAAAGGAAGAAGGTAACCTAGGTGCTTGAGGAAGCACAGGTTGAGAAGGAGGTAAAGAAGCTGGGACAATAGGTTGAGGATTATTCTGTGTGCGATAAGCATGTGAAATGGAATTTGTGTTATAAAAGAAATCCAAAGGATCTTTAGGTTACCCTTAATAGTTATTCGAAGAAATACTTTTACCATCATCAAAGGTTTAGGGAATAACATTCTAGGTGCCTCAATGTTGCAAATAGTGGAACATGAAGGCAACCATGCACACACCCTATGGTAAAGGTCAATTGGAGAAGTTGTGGAGGAGGATGAAGTAAGAATAGGATCCATGGAGATCTCATTCAAACCATTTTCATTCTCACTTCCATGTACCTCATTAAGGGATCTATTCTCTTGTACAATAAAATCCTCATCAAAGTATTCAAAACAAAATTCATACATGTTGAACATAAAAATAAAATTACAAGCATGTAAATGTTTTTGTGTTTTTTAAAGAAATTTTATATATTTTTGGAATATAAATGCAAGAGCATAAAAGAAAACCTACTTCTATATCCATGAAATATCTAACATAACATGTAAATCTAACACCAAAGATAAAGAGTTGTCTATCGTGGGTTCACCAAAATGTAATGGGTAAATTTGGATGGTCTTCTAAATAGGGTTTGCATAATGGAGATTTGCATATAAAAGAGACCCTACACGATATTAAACCATTTACATTTAATTGTTATGATAAGGAATGTAAATCTTGGAAACACTTGCAAAGAATAATGGAGTAAAATACCTACATCACATCATAGCATATCTGGAAATACTCTTTTTCTCATGCTTGTGTTGAGTTTCTAGAAAATTTGAGATCGGATCTGGAACAAAAACACAAAGATGAACAAAACCCAGAAATATTTTTCCGATCTGACATAGTTCCAATTTTGACCCTAGAATCAATGTCACCATTGATCCAAAATTTTTGATTCCAACCTAGGGCAGAATCTACCTCCAAAATCTCTGAAAGAAAATTTGTTTCCAGATCCTGATAGTTTGCCAAAAAAGGTACCCGAATCTGCACTCAAACTTGTTATCCCGGTCCTGTAACTCCCAAAATAGCACCTGTAAATATCTGAAAAAGAGGGGTTTTGGGGTGGCTATATAGGTTTTGCCTTAGTCAAACCCCCATTTTGGTGGTTTCCACCTCCAGATAGCCAAATATAGTAGAATGTATGTGTGTGTCGCTCTTAGGAAGAGCTTTGAATGTGTAATGTCAAGATCTAATCCTCTACATTAAAACCCTAACATGAATTGAAAATGAGAAAGCAATGCATAGATTTGAATATGATAAAGAAAGCATACCAAGCCCCCAAGGCTAAAGTATTCCTACCAAACTAACAATCTGTAGTTTTCAATTGAGGTTAAAATTGTTTTTGAAGGGAACCATAACCCTGTACAATTTAGTAAGAAAGATATGCAGGAAATAACACCACAAAAAAGGGAAAGAAAACAAAAAACAACTATTGGGGGAAAAAGATGGAGACAATAGAAACCGCCCCAGCATAAACTACCAGCAAAAAGAAGCTAAACCGACGAAAAGATTACAAGCCCGAAAAACAACACAATTAGGTCACTTCTTCCATAATCTCCGCAGAGTCAACCATCACCATTTTATATTTGTTGATAGCCTCTCTGAGATCCTTTATTTCCTTTGTGCTACCGGTTTTCACCTTTTTTGCACTCACTCTAGTACGAGTCCCAGGGCTAGCAATGCTGGGGTCTATAGAATATCATCATCCACAGTAACAAGAGTAGTGTTCCCATCCAACACTGAGAGTAGCGCCCTTAAGTTGCTGTCAGTCACCTTCATGCCCTCATAGTTATTTTTCATGATATGGATGAGAGTTTCTTAAATACTCTGAATACGAATTTCAGTCATCCGATGATGGAAATTAACCTCTGCATTAATCCTTAGTTCTAAATTCTCCAGCAGCCTTTTATCCGCTTCTTCCTCCTGGGTCTCATTTTCATTAGTAGCCTTGGTCACCGGTTTAGCAAGAAGCAGAGCAATCTTATTCACGCTGTCTTGGAGCTCATCATACTTACCATTTATATCTTTGATTTCTTCAAGAAGCCATGAATTCAGCTGATAGTCCATCTCAGTCCGCTCTTTAACTACCTGCATAAATCTTGTGGGCTCTTGGATTTTCACTGTCTCATTATCATGGCTGCCTCCAACATTATTTGTTCCTTTTTTATCATTCCCCTCTTTTTTATTTACCTCAATCTTCTCATAAATATCCCTAGAGAGCATACCCTCAGTCAGCATAGTTCACCATAATAAGAGTTTTGTCGGGAGTAACCTTCACTTTAGACTTCAGGTTGGACTTACTATTCTTCTTTGCTGGGGAGGTAGTATGCACCTCGCTATGGGTACTAGTATCTTCCAGTGCCTTGTTGTCTTTAGGTCCTTCCATGTCCATGTCCTCTATATTATCATTGTTGTCGCTATCCATCTCCTGAGAGGAGCCAGTAACACCCTTATCCTGAGAATCAGTATCCTCCTCTATATCCATACCTTCTTCCTCAAAGATGAATTTAGCCGCTTCACCCTTATCACCCTTTTTATCCTTCTCCTTAGCATCTATTTCATTATCCATGTCCATACCAGCCTCCTCTGTGAGAATCTTACCAGGATCTGCTAATACATTGTTAGCTTTGGCCTTCCTCTTTTTACCTGAAGTGTTGCTTTCATTAACCATAGGTTTTTTTCCCTTCTTCTCCCTATTTGAGCCAGTGACCTGGGTGTTATCCTACAACTTAAATTTTGCATACTTATAGATTAGAAAAATAATCCCATCATGAAGAATAGGTTTCTCTGCATTCTTCCTGTTTTCCATAATTCTATTACCCAGAGATTTGAGTAGAAGGTAGGGGAAAGAGATTTTCCTTTTGTAGCTGAAGTGATTAACAAGCATAAAGTGGAAATTGTAAACCCTAGTGTGTCGAACCTCAAGCGTAAAATATTGCATGATAGCTTTGACCATTTTTTCCTAGAAAAGCTTCATATGACAACGTAGGACATAGTCCCCCAACTTTTTAACAAGAATATTTCTTTCACCCTGGGTCTTAGGATACATTTTAGCTGCATTCTTGGCCATAACCCTACTTCTATAGTATTTCAACCCTGACATTTTAAGACCCGTAATTTCAGAAATTAATTTCTCAGTAACATAGAAGGACTTACCATAGATTGTCACATTTTTGTTATCCTAGTTGTCCACAAAATCCTTAGAGATTTCCTTGTCGCAACCATGGAGTCTCTTCATATAATCAGTGACCCCGCCTTCCTTGAGTCTATTCCCAACCTCGACCTCTTTTTTCCATTTACAGACCATGGGCTTTTCACGTTTCAATTTTCCTCCCATTGTACCAGTAGACCAGACTTCAGAATATCACACAGGATGAGTGCCAATATCACAAAAAATAGAGCAGAGCGAGTAAATTGTGATAATGGGCCGCCTTTTAAAAGGAATGATAAAATCTTTCCCACAAGTGTAATTATTATTGTAATGGCTGTCATGCATGCGAGACCCAAATTTAACGCAACTATAAAAACTATCCCTTTTTGTCATCATCATTAGTAGTAGTTCTAGGTTTATGGTGGATTTAGTCGTACCTTATAAGATTTAGGACTTCAATATTTAATCCTTGATTACCTTGCTAGTTCTTGGCATCATCACTATAAACTCCCACATTTTCCAGTCTGTCAGCCACAAAGTTTGACTCTTTGAAGGCATGACTGACATGTGTGACATCAAAATCAGATAAAATCTTTTTAATCTGAGAGATGATGTGACTTGTATTCCAAGACAGAGTATGATTACCATTAATGAAATTAATAGTATTCATGAAGTCACCTTCCAGACACAGCTTTGGACTATTCTATCTTTTCTCCAACTTCCAAGCATAGAGAGCCGCCATAGCTTCAGTGGCATGGCTAGTTTGAGATCTAATAGGGGTAGAAAAATAAGCAACACAACTACCTTGGGAGTTTCTAACAATGCAGCCACATCCAGCAATGCCAGGGTTACCTTTAGCAGCACCATCAAAATTAACTTTATACCATCTAGGAGGAGGGGAGTTCCAGACAACTGACTCACGGGTAGTAGGAGTAGACTTAAACTTTGTAGAAAAATTCCAGTGCTCAATAAAATCCTTATCAGAGACCCCTTCCATGAGTTTCGGTTTAATTTCACAAGCTATTTTTGTATTTTCAACAATACTTCTAACAATTTTGAAGCCGATCAAAATGGAAGTGGAGATTTTGTTTCTGAATATCCTATCATTTCTTTCTTTCCATATCCTCCATATAACATGTGGGGCATTATATTTCCAAATAAGTTTTCCCAACTGGTGAGGGATGGGATATCTCCATTGTGAAAGGAACTCTTTAATAGTGTTAGGGAAGACCCAGCTGATTTTCCAATGCTGCAACACTACCCTCCAGATTTCTCTTGAGAATTGACAATGAAGCAATAGGTGAGAGGAAGACTCAACATCTTTCATATAAAGATAACATCTATTAGGAATCATCCAGCCTCTTTTAGTCAGGTTCTCAGTAGTAAGGATTTTGTCCTGAACAAAATGCCAGAAGAAAAAGTTAATTTTAGGGATAAGGGAAGGATACCAAACCTTATCCCAGTAGGGCTCGGATCTATGGGAGGAAAGCAGAGAATAAGTAGAATCCATCATGAAATTACCATTGGGATTAGGGGCCCAAATGATCTCATCTTCACAATTAACTTTGATCTCCCATGGGGCTAGATCATAGTTAATATGTTTCAAGTGGGGATCAATGTCACTGAGGTTGACCCATTTATTATCCTTCCAGCAATCCACAACTTTACACCCAATTCTTAGGGAGAAATTTTTTGCAAATTGAGCCTTATCAGGGTACTGGATGAGGGGTTTATCCCTAAACCAAGGATCATCCCAAAAGTTGATTTTCTGACAGTTTCCAACTTTCCAATGAGCCCCTTTATGAGCAAGAGGTCTAGCTTTCAAGATACTATTCCATATCACAGATCCCTGCACAGTGGTGGGAGAGGAGAGTAAGGAATCAATAGAGGGAGTAGCGAAAAGGTATTTTGGTTTAAGAATTTTATTCCACCGTCTTTCTTTTCCAAAAATTCTCCAGCTTTGTTTAGCTAGGAGGGCTAGATTGATATCCTTAATTTTTTTGATGCCAAGAACCCCATGTTTAATAGGTTTGCACACATTCTCCCAAGCCACAAGATGAATTCTATTTTTTTCCTTCATTCCCAACCACAAGAATCTCTTCTATAATTTCTCTATCAATTTTTTTGATGCCAAGAACCCCATGTTTAATAGGTTTGCACACATTCTCCCAAGCCACAAGATGAATTCTATTTTTTTCCTTCATTCCCAACCACAAGAATCTCTTCTATAATTTCTCAATAATGTCAGCAATCTTGGATGGAATTTTGAAGAGACTCAGCGCATAAACATGGAGATTGTGCATGAAGCTCTTGAGAAAAATGATTTTCCCAGCATTGCTAAGGAGGGTCCCTTTCCATCCAACAAGTTTTCTGTTGAACTTATCCACAATAGCATTCCATAAAGAATCTAGAGGTTTCAAGCCCAACAGGAGGCCCAAATAGCTAGAGGGAAAAGAGGCAATTGCACAACCAAAAATGGTCGCCATTCTCTGATGTCTCTCAGGAGGGGTGTTGACAAAATAGAGGGAGATTTTCTCCCAGTTTATTAGCTGACCTGTAGCAGAGGAATAGGTATCTAGAGCCTTCTTGATAGCTTTATCTTCTTTACTCGAGGAAGAACCCATTAGCACTATATCATCCACAAACTGCTTGTGGGAGCTGGGGGAGCATGAGGACAAAGGGAGGAGACCCTGAATCAAACCCTCCAAGACCCATTTAGAGAACAATTGCCCAAGGCTTTCAGCCATGATAGAAAAAAAGGACGGGGGATATGGAGTCCCCTTGGCGGAGCCCTCTAGAATGGAAGAATAGATTAGAAGTAGAGCCATTCACCAGCACCGATATTGAAGGAGAGGAAATGAGTTGCTGAATAAGGCCAACCAATTTTAGCGAGAAACCAAAGGCTGAAAGAACTTTACAAAGGAAATTCCAATCCACTCTATCATAGGCCTTTGAGAGATCAACCTTCATAAGGAATCCATCCTTTTTTGAGGCCTCCAAAGAGTGGATATTCTCATGAACAAAGATAATAGAATCAAGGATCTCTCAGCCCGGGACAAACCCATTTTGCTGGTGGGAAATAATATCTGGGAGGAGCTTCAGAATACGAACCGTGAGGACTTTAGAGATGATCTTATAGAAGGTGTTACACAAGCTAACCGGTCTAAAACTATCAGCATTATCAGCACCTGGTCTCTTAGGAATTAAGAAAAAAAAGTAGAGTTAGCTTCCTTCAAAAGGGAGCCAGAACCAAAGAACTCTTTCACTGCGTCCGAAATATCTTTCTCCACAATGTGCCAGAAAGCCTAGAAGAAAAATGGAGGGAAACCATCCAGACCTGGGGATTTTTCTCCCTCAAAAGAGAAGACCACAACTTTGATTTCTTTAGTAGACGATATTTTACTCAGCATCATAATATCATCTCTGGTCATGATGCACGGAATAGAATCCAAAAGAAGCAGTTGGTTTTCTACAGAGAGATCAGGGTCAGCTTTAAGAAGAGAAGAAAAATAGCCTGATAATTATTTTTTTATATCCTCCTCCTTACTCAACCTACCATGAGTACCATTGATATGCTCTATCCTTTTGGCAGCCTTGTGTTTCTGGGCAGTCAGATGGAAGAACTGGGTATTCTTATCCCCCGTATGGAGCCATAGAGCCCTGGATCGTTGTCTCCAAAAAAATTCCTCCTTAGAGATGATGTTATGATAATCAGATTGAATTTTGTTTTCCTTAAGTTTTTTCTCCTCAGTCAAACCCTCCAGCTTGATAGTTTGTTGGATCTCTTGGAGGTCAACTTGGATAGAGATTTTATTTTTGAAAATGTCCCCAAACTCTTCTTTGTTCCAAACTTTAACTTTGTTCTTTATCCTTTTAAGTTTTTGAACCACTCTGTACATTGTTGTTCCTTCCACTTAGACATTCCACCAATCAACAATGTTCCTAGCAAGGTTAGGGTGATGCATCCACATTTTCTCAAATCTGAAGGGGTAGTTTCTCTTACCCTAGAGAGCATTCGCCTATATAGAAATGGGAGAGTGGTTAGAACCAACATGGTGAAGGGTTGACAAGGAGAATTCATAAAGGAGGATCCAATCCATAGAAATAAGGGTCCTATCCAGGTGAACTTGGATCAATTCATCCCCAGTTCTTCTAGTCGACCAAGTAAAGTTGCTACCTCTGAGATCGAGGTCCAAGAGGGATTGATTATTAATGAAATCTATAAGAGCCACTCCTCTATCAATCTGAAAAGAAATAACTACAGATTTTTTAGAGTTGCTGAGAGGAGTATTGAAGTCTCCAACCACCATCCAGTAATCATTCTTAAATTTGCTTCTTTCTATTTCCAGTTTACGCCAAAATCTATCTCTGCCAGTTTTAGAGTTGGGCGCGTAGATGTTTGAAAGAACCCATGTGAAGCCATCCCGAATATGATTAAATCAAATAGAAGAGATTTTACCTTCTAAATTAATGATATACCCTTGAATAGTATTAAGGTTCCATAAGGAAGCAATACCCCCAGAGGCCCCAACCGAGCTGCATCCCACAACACCACAGGTTTTAATTTTTTTTTAACTTTTCCACTTTATCTCTAGCCATTTTGGTTTCCTGAATGAGGATGATATCTGGCTTCTGATCCCTAAAACAATTTATCAAAAGGTCCTATTTATGGGGGCTATTCAATCCCCTTATGTTCCAAGAAATAATCTTTATTTTTTACTTTGAGAGCAATCCTGGATGGTTCGCTGTCTCCGATCCGCAATAATTTGTCTACTTTCTTGTTCTCTTGTGAATATATTTGGTGTTCTACCCCTGGGAGGTTTAGGAGTTCCCACGTATGCTCTCATCACTCTTATTATAACACATCCTAGGGGCATCCCTAGATTAAGGCTATTTTGTTTCTTCTTGCTATATGAGACCTCAATCAAGAGTTCCTCCGATCAGGATAAAAGGGGTTAGATTCTTCAAGAGAGTCCGCCCAGCTAGTATTAAGTCGAGGAGTTTGAGGGCTTAAGATTCTATCATCAAATTTAATTCTTTTTTCAATAATTACACTAGAAGGATATTTAGATTTCTCAATACAAAGAGTTTCCATACCTACAGGGGCACCTTCTATTTCTCCTTCTTCAAGGGATTCTTTTGGTTCTATCACTTCCATCGGAGGATGCTGCACACTGCTCCCTAAGTTATTGGCAACTTGAGAGGGCCCATTCAGGATTAAGTCTGAACCATTGCCTGAAAATATAACTAAGTCTATCAAGATGGAATCTTTAGGGTTACCTAATGTTTTTTCCTTCCAGATCTTCCTTGGTTTCTTTAGTGGAATGGTTTTCTCTTTCTGAGTTTTGAGAGGGCAATCCTTAGCTCTGTGGCCCGATTTCTTACAAGCAAAACAAATAAAGGGGAGGGATTAAAACTCAACTTCTTGCGCCCAAGCCCCTAGCTTTGAGTTAATCACAATATTATTTGGCAGATCTGCCATCTGAAGGATGTTCACACAAACCCTAACATACACCCTTCTCATTTTTGCTGCTACCATTGGATCTATAGAGAGGAAGTCTCCAAAGGAGCTAGCCAGCCCCCCCATGATGTCTTCATCCTAGTATTCCAATGGGAGACCTAGGAATCTGACCTAGACCAGGGCCAAGACAAAAAAATCTGAGTTGTTGAGAACCAGATTGGGGGACCATTTACGCAGAGCTAGAGAAAAATGACCAAGCATCTAGGGGCCACCACAGAGGATATTAGAAAGATCTTCCATGTTAGATAATTCAAAGGAAAATAAGCCTTTAGTCATTGCAGCAATATCAACTTGACCTTTAAGGAACCATTTTCTCTTCACAAACTGCCTGAGTACTTCTATATTGGGTCTACCCCCAACAAACTTGCCTATCAGGGTCATCTCCATAGCAGAAATGGAGAAATCAATCAAGGGATCAAGGATAAAAATAGAACTCTCCTTTCGTAGGGTTAGAGACCACATTGACCATAGGAAAGGAGGATTTCCCTATTTGGTTTATACCAAAGAGGGCATACCACTTACCCTTAGACGCTGTCATTCCTTCTTTGATAGATTCTTTAGCTTGATGAGGCACGTCAGATTTCGGGGGGCCCTCATTGATAATACTCTCAAAGTCAACATCCCTTGTTGACTTCTGACTGATTTGGTCAAGATCTGCCTTTTTCTCATTCTACTAAGGGATCCCTCCAGTAGAGCTGACTCCCTGAGGAGAGGCCAGTTCAGATTCTGCACCCGCAGCACCAGTACTGCCATTGACAGGCCTGGGATTCGAAATTTTTTTCCCGCTTGAGAAAATTTCCGCAGACTTACCTTCTAAAGTTTCCACCATTCACTCACAATCCATAGTTTCTACTCCATGATAGTATCTTTTGAATGCTTGAATGTTGAAAATGGTGGATCCAAGAAGAAGGAAGGAAGGAAGAACTCTCTCTTGCTCCAAAGAAGATCCATAATAGGTTGTCCACAAAATGCTTGAATTTATTAAGACATCATCATATCTTGTCCTTATATATCATCCTCTTTCTTTCTTGCATCATCATCATGTCATAATCATAATTTCATCATATCCTCTTACGATTTTCTCTCATGAAGAAATGAAGGCAAAAGAGAGTGTTTATATAGAGATCTCAATATAGACCTCCTAGGGAAATGTAAGGGACCCAAATTCAAATTTAGCCTTGAATTATGGTCCAATTACAATCACCAACCAAGGAGGGGATGCATTAATTTGAATATCAGAGAAAATACTTCCGCATCCATACTCAGGGACCTATTTTTAAGTTTAGAACTCTGATAAGCTTCAGATCTGAAAGCGGGGACCAACACCCAACAAAGGTCAAAGTTGACCTCGACCTTGACCTAGGTCAAGGTTGACCTCGATTCTGAACTAGGTTAGAATTGAATTCAACCCTAACCTAAGGTTTTAGGTAGGTCACCTTGAGAAATCTATAGGATTCCCAGGTCAGTCGAGGACCTAGGAAAGTCAGAAAACACACCATAGTGCTGAGAAGAGGCACAAAGGCCATAGAAGAGGTATGATGAAGATTAGGAGAGCAAGTACATAGGTTCTACCTAAAAATAAAGCCATAGAGAGGGAAATTAAGGAGGACCCATAGGATCCTAACCCTAGTTTCACCTAGAAATGCAGAATCAAGTGCAGATGCATCCTAAATGCAAATCTAATATGCAAGTGTACTAAATGAGGGTGCTAAACCTACCATAATCGAAGTGCTTCCATTTTAAGATGATACAACCCCTTAGGACCCCTTACCATGCATCTTATGGGTCCTAAAGGGCTATAAGGGGTCATATGGGGTCTTAGGACCCCTTAAGACCCTGTACCATTCATTAGTATGATAAGGGGTCTTAGGACACATTAATTTATTAGAGGACCCCTTGACAATCTTTCTGACCCTTATGATGTAGAGAGAGGGGTCTTAAGAGGTCGTAATGGGTCCTCTCTCTCTCTCTCTCTCATGGGTCCTATGACTATTTATGTGTTATAAGGGGTCCTAATGAGTCCTAGTGGGGTCATAATGGGTCATAAGGGTTCCTAAGACCACTTAGAGCCCATTAAAACCTCATATGAAACACTAGTACACATTAGAGACCATTAGTGTGTCCTACGATGATTAATGTGTCCTAAGGGGTCTTAAGAGGCCCTAATATGTCCTAAGGGGTTCTAATGGGTCCTAAGGGGACCTAGGACCACTTAGGACCCATTATGACCCCTTATGATATATTTCAACCACTTAGAACCCTAAAGAGTGTCCTTGATCAAGTCAAGGTCTTAAGATTATAATCAATAGTCCACTGAGAATCATGTTGAAGACAATGTGCTAATTTCTAAAATTTGGCTAACTCTAAAATTTCTTGAAAATCCTCAAAATCTAGAATCTTTATCTTAACTCCTATGAAGCTGAAACCACTCTCAAACATCCTGAAAGTATATACATAAAATATAACTTAACTGTAAGAAAGGAACTTATACTTAAATGTGGGTATATGCACGAAGATGGGGGACCAAAAAGGTGCCAAACTTTTTTGGTCCCCCAAAAGCAATAGGGCATATGCCCTATAGGGCGCACGCGCTATAGGGCACATGCCCTATGGCTTGGATTGCCCGAGCCTAAGCTCGGACAATCCAAGACATAGTGCGTGTGCCCTATAGCCCGTCTGCACTGTGTAACATTATGAAAATGGTTAAGTGAAAAAGGAAGAAAGCCCAACAGGCCCTGCCAGACAACTTCCAGCACTAGGTCAATACATAAAATGTAACATTTAAGTATAAGTTACATACTCTTCCTTTCTTATACTTAAGTTACATTTTATGTATATACTTGTAGGATGTTTGAGAGTGGTTTCATCTTCATAGGAGTTAAGATAAAGATTCTGGATTTTGAGGATTTTTAGGAAATTTCAGACTTAGCCAAATTTTAGGAATCATCACATTGTATTCAAAATGATTCTCAGTGGACTATTGATTATAACCTAAGCCCTTGACTTGATTAAGGACACTCTTAAGGGGTTCTAAGTGGTTTTAATGTATCATAAGGGGTCATAATATGTCGTAAGTGGTACTAGGTCCCCTTAGGACCCATTATGACCCCTTAGAACACATTAAGGCCTCTTAAGACCCCTTAGAACATATTAATCATCGTAGGACACACTAATGGGCTCTAATGTGTTCTAATGTCTACTAATGTTTCATAAGGGGCTATAATGCGTTCTAAGTGGTCCTAGGAACCCTTAGGACCCATTACAGCCCCTTAGGACCCATTATGACACATTAGGACTCAATAGTGTAAGGAAACTCAGGTGCGGAAACAGCTTCCTACGCTAATCTCTATAGGAAAGTATTGTGCAAATTCTTTTAAATCCTTACAACTGAACAGATTCATTAACTACTTTAACAAAGATATTGCAACCACATACCATGCATACAGAAAACAGAGAATGACACAATGATATACCCTGGGGAAAACCTTTCGGTAAAAAAACCCCAGCACTCCAAAACCTGCACAATGTATTGATCAAAAACTATTACAGTTACAATACACTTGCAATGCAAGTTCTTTCAGAAGATTTCAAAACCCTTGAAGACAAATCATGGCAGCATAAACTGTTCCAACAAATACACTCGCATCACATCTCTTCGCAACCCTAACAAAAGCTTATATCATGCGCTTCACTTTTTAGGGCTACTCCAAAAGATTAACCGTATTAGGGTTTTACCATTCTCCGAGAAAATAGGAAACCCAAATTTTTTTTCGGGGCGATGCCCTGAAACCCACGATTGGGGAAGAGTGTACAGTACTCAAATTTATCAGTTGCCACATGTCTTCACCTGTCATTGAATCTTCCTGACATAGCTCTTACGTGTCATAGGAATCCGTCATAACCGTTTTAGCCATGA
>MU225951.1:566581-598935 GCA_018584345.1 Thuja plicata | reverse complement strand
CACTAGTGATGATGATCTGGAAGAACTTGAAGCACTTATGGAAAGAAGACTATCTAGAGGAAAAGGAAAATTCAAAGGTAAACTTCCTATCATTTGTTTTTCATGTAACAAAGTTGGTCATATTGCTACTAGATGTCCTATTAAGAATGACAAAGATGAAAGAAGAGACAACAAGTACAAAGACAAAAAGGATGATCGAGACTTCAGAAAGTATAAGGATTACAAAGACAAAGGTAAGAAATCTTGCTATATAGCTGAAGAATCTTCTGACAATGATTCTGACAAATCTAATGAAAATGATATAGAAGTTGTGTATGTTACTATGAAAGATGATTCTGATGATGATGAGAAAACTGCATTAATTTCTTATATGAGCAAAGGTGACCATTGGATTATTGACAGTGGTTGTTCACATCACATGACTGGTGATAAAGATAAATTTGAGACCCTAGATCAATGTAATGGCGGTTATGTTAAATTTGGTAATGATGCACCATGTCTTGTTAAAGGGAAAGGATCAATTAACTTGACTGACAAGATCAGATGTGACAATGTATATTGGGTTGATGACCTTAATTATAATTTATTGAGTGTTGCATAGCTGAATACTTCTGGTTACAGAGTTGAATTCCATCATAAGAAGGCAAAGATCTATGATGCTACTGGAGAACTAGTTGGAAGTGGTGAGCAACCAAAAGGTAACTTGTTCTATTGAGATTTAGGTGAATGGACATGCTTGTTTGCACAATATAATGATGTTTGGTTATGGCATAAAAGGTTGTGTCATGTAAACTTTGATAAATTGGTAAGCATAAGCAAATTGAAAAAGGTTAGAGGGCTTCCTAAGTTAAAGAAACCTGAAAATGCAATGTGTAAGCAATGTCAATTGGGAAAAATGACTAAATCTAGTTTCAAGAGCAAGACTCATACTTCTGAGGAATTACTGGAATTAGCTCACACTGACCTTTGTGGTCCCATTGGTGAGAAAAGTTACCATGGAGATAGATATTTCATTCTATTTGTTGATGATTACTCAAGAATGATGACTGTTATGTTTCTTAAAGAAAAATCTTATGCATTCCAGTTATTTAAGTGGTACTTGGCAAAACTTGAAAATGAGATAGGTAAAATTTTGAAATGTTTGAGATCTGACAGAGGAGGTGAGTTTATTTCTAATGAGTTTAATAGGTTATGCAATGACCGAGGAATAAAAAGATAGATGTCCGCACCTAGAACACCACCACAGAATGGTATTGCTGAGAGAAGAAACAGATCTATTATGGACTGTGCCAGAACATTAATGATGGAGAAAAATGTTGCAGATAAATATTGGAGAGAAGCTATAAGTACATCAGTCTATACCATGAACATAGTACAATTAAAGAAAGGTACTACTGCTACACCTTATGAGCTTTGGTATGGATATGCACCTAATGTAAAATATGTCAAAGTTTTTGGAAGCAAATGTTTCATACTGAAGGATAACAGAAATGGAAAACTTGATGCTAAAGGTGAGGAAGGAATATTTCTTGGTTATTCAACTAAGAGTAAAGCATATAAGTGTTTTAATTCTAACACTAACAAAATTGTGGAAAGTGCACATGTTAGAATTGATGAGTATGCAAAAAGAAATGAAGCTGAAAGCACACAGGAACCTGAGAGTTACAACTCATTCGTCTATATGGATGAGGAAGATTCTAATACATTACCTAAACCTGAGAATGAGGTTGCCAAGAAACAGTTAGCACCTGCCGATTCACATAATGAGGATGTCGGGCAATAGGAGGTAATTGTCGAGCTATCTGATGGAGATGGCGAGTTGCAAAATCAACTTGAATTGAATGAGAATGATCAACCTGAAGCAGAAAGAGAACCTACTCTAGAAAAGTATGTGAGGAGGCACCACAAACCTGATCAAATCATAGGATCGAAGGATTTTGCAGTCATGAAAAGAAGAAAGTTGAGAGACGGTACATGCTTGTTATGTTATTTTGAGCCTAAAATAGTAAAAGATGCTTTAGACAATGAAGATTGGAGCAAGCCATGAATGAAGAAATCGAACATATTGAGAAGAATAAGACTTGGACACTTGTACTTAGGCCGAATGATAAAAATGTAATTGGTACTAAGTGGGTATTCAGGAATAAGCTGAATGAACATGGAGAGGTAACAAGAAACAAAGCTAGACTGATATGCAAATGTTATGCACAAGAGGAAGGAATTGATTATGGAAAAACATTCACCCCAGTTGCAAGATTAGAAGCAGTAAGAACATTACTTGCATATGCAGCCTACAGAGGTGTTAAAGTTTATCAGATGGATGTGAAGTCAACATTCCTAAATGGGATATTAGAAGAAGAAGTTTACATTGAACAAGTTGATGGATTTGTAGACCCAAATAAGAGGAATATGGTTTGCAGATTCACAAAGCACTATATGGATTGAAGCAAGCACCAAGAGCATGGTATGAGAGATTGCACAATTACTTGATAAAGATTGGATTTGCAAGAACCAATGACAACAACAATCTGTATTTAAAGACAGAGCAATGTAAAGGTACTTTATTGGTTGAAATTTTTGTTGATGACATTATATTTAGTGGACAAGATGTGTTATGCCAAGCATTTGCAAAAGAGATGCAAACTGAATTTGTAATGTCTATGTTTGGTGAGATAAAAAAATTTGTTGGCTTACAAATATATCAGATGAAGAATGGTATCTATATTACTCAATCAAAATATGTCAAGGAGATACTAATTTTTTTGGAATGGAAGATTCAAAACCAGTGAGTACATCCATGGCTACTAGACAAAAGTTAACAAAGAATGATGATACAAAAGAAGTGAATGAAACCCTTTACAGATCAATGATTGGAAAGCTGCAATATGTTGTACAAAGTAGACTTGATATTGCACTAGCTGTTGGTATTGTTGCGAGATTTTCTACCAATCCCAAAGAAACACATATGATGGCAGTAAAAGGAATTCTGAGATATTTGAAGGGAACAGATGAATATGGTCTGTATTACAAAAGAAATGACAAGTTTGAACTCAGAGTTTATACTGACTCTGATTGGGCTGGAAATGTGGATGACAGGAAAAGCACTACAGGAGGAGCATTTCTTCTGGGAAAAATATTAGTTTCATGGACAAGAAAGAAACAAAATTGTACCTCACAATCTACAGCTAAAGCTGAGTATGTGGCAGCAGTAGTCAATTGTTCTAATATTGTGTGGTTGAAGATACTACTTAAAGGTATGAAAGAAGAGATCACAGAACCAGTTGTCATATATTGTGATAACACGAGTGCCATTAATATTTCTAAGAACCTTGTAATGCACTCTAAGACAAAGCATATAGCTATCAAGTATCATTACTTGAGGGAGCTAGTTCAGAAAAAGGAAGTGAGACTGGAATATGTGAATACTAAAGAACAGTTAGCAGACATATTTACAAAGGCACTACCCAAGGATGCTCATGAGTATCTACGAGGTAAATTAGGGGTGATTCCCCTAACTGAGGCTAATTAGTTTAGAATGGTATTGTTGCATCAAATTTTATACTCAGAATATTTTACACATTGATGCACAGGTAGTCACACTTTAGGATGCTGCCTAAAGTTGTGAAAGACAGACTTGAACAGAAAAGAGGACCAGTCATAAACAAGATGACAGGAACAACATGATACAGAGTTTTGAATAGAAGAATTTGCATGATGAAGATGTCAACATCTTTGGCATTGTTGTCAAAGAGGGAGAATTTTACTAAAAAATGGAGAAATATACTGAGAAAGATAGAGGGAGAAGTTTACTGAGAAAAAGGAAGAGATTATTGAAAAAGAGATTGTTGTCAAAGAAGGAAAGATTAATGAAAGAGGGAGTCTACAGATGAACAGAAATAGAAAGATTACATTGTGATCACAAACACAGAGGGAGAAAAGTTTTACAAGATGAGAATCAAAATGAAACTAAAGACATTAATGAAGATTTGTTCATATCAAGGAAAACAAATAGACTTTTTGGATTGTATGGTAACTATGGTTGGAAAATTATTGTTTTATTGTTTAGTATTGCCATCAATGCCAAAGAGGGAGATTGTTGGAAAGCTACAATGGAAACAATTGTTATTTTTTCATTGATGTCAAACCTTAATTGGTAAGACTATTGCTATCTGTTTGAGTACCATATCTATTGATTGATGAAGGAAATTTAACAAGAAGACCAAGTGAAACGGTTGAGTTATGGGAAATCACAAGGGTACTTGATCAGTTGGCACATTGGCAAAGTAATGTGTTGTTTATCTTTTGATGATAGTTTACTATAAACAGTGTATGCTGAACGAAGTCAGTGATGACTGAGCACCAGTAAATTGCCGAGGAAAAAAATGGTGATCGAGCGTCAGTAAATTACGGAAGAAAACAGTGTTGGATGAGTGACAATATTTTGGTAATTGTTGAGATTTGAGATCTTTGCCCGACTTAATTGATTTTATTGGGATATCTAAAGTTAAGTAAAGATAAGCACGATTGATCCACACTTTGTAAATGCATGGGTAATCGTAATTAATGCATGGATCAAAGATTTAATTAGTGATTGCTTTGGAGAAATAAATTAAATGTAATGATGGAAAGAGCCATTGGATCTGACTTAACCTAAGATCTATGATCTTGATTAAGTGGCAAAATATTTATCTAACCTAGATGAAGAGGTATATGATAATCTCAAGGGGTTATTCATGAAAAGTGTATGCATGCAAGAGGATTGCATAGTTAATTGACTGATTGGCATGATCTAAGTAGAGAAGGCTAAGCAGAGAAGCAAAGAGTTGCATAAGTGATTGCTTGACAAATTTCCAAGCAGATCTGAAGAATGAAATGAAGATGGAGGCCACTCAGTGAATTAGCATTAGAGATGAATTGGAACTGGATTTGCAAAGTAAGTTGTATGTATCAGATCACACCTGTTGATTACTTTCTAACCATTGTATAAGTCAAAATCCTTTAACCAGGTTGACCTAACGATCATTGTATGAATCCTTTTAGAAAGGTGACATTCAGGTGGAATGTTCTAAGTCCTCTAACAAAGCCACTCCTGACAGGGTGATTAAATCCTTTAACCAGGTCACATTTAGCAATGTGTTTTGTAACCTTTAACAGGGTTGGCTCCTAACAGAGCTCACTTCAGAAGAGTGAAAATTTGATAGCATGTTATTGGTGGTTTATCCCATATTGGGTTTCCAAGTTAAATTTTGGTGTCAACTTGTGTGATTATGTATGTTGTGTTTTACTGTTAAGTTTCTGCAAAGCTGATTACATCTGAACAATAAACTGCATATGTATGTTGTTATTTTATGTTATTGCTGCCAAGCAAATTTGAGTTGTTCAAATTGGTATAAATTTTAAATGGGCAAATCTAGACATGATCCCCTCTCAGTTATTCTGAATTCATTCTAACAGTCCTAAGGGGTCCTAATACACATTAATGTGTCCTAGGACCTTTCATGACCCCTTAAAATTTTTTAAGACACCTAAGATGTTTTAGGATGCATTAATGCTTTAATTAGAGAGAGAGAGAGAGAGCATTAATCACCATAGGACAGTCTTTAGAGTTCTAAGTGGTTCTATTGTATCATAAGAGGTAATAATTGGCCCTAAGTGATCCTACAATCCTTCAAGAACCTTTAAAACCCCTTAGGACATATTAGGACCCATTAGGATCTCTTAGGACATATTAGGACCTCTTACAACCCCTTCGAATTCATTAATCATTGTAGGACACACTAATGGGCTCTAATGTGTCTTAATGTGTCCTAATCTTTCCTAAGGGGTTCTAATGGGTTATAAGTCCTCCTAGGAACCCTTAGTACCTATTACGACCCCTTAGGACCCATTATAGAACATTAGGACCCATTATAACCCCTTAGAATGCATTAATAGTCATAGGACTCTTTAGAGAGAGAGAAAGAAGGTGAGGACCCATTATGACCCCTTAAGATCCATCTCTCTACATCTTAAGGGTCATAAGGATTTTCAAGGGGTCCTAGGATACATTAATGTTTCCTAAGACCCCTTACCATACACTAATGAATGGTAAGTAGTCTTAAGGGATCCTAAGACACATTAATGTGTCCTAGGACCCCTTATGACCCCTTATGGCCCTTTAGGACCCCTAAGATGCATGGTGTATTGTCAGAAAAAAGGAAGCACTTCCATTATAGACCAGTTTAGCCTTCCAAGTAAGTGGTTTAGGGTCATGTCAAGCACCTTGAATGGGTCTCTAACTTGGAACTGGCTTTTTCCCCTATTCTGCCTCATTTCCCACTTTTCCAGCATGTTTTTTACACCTTAAACTGGAAACTGAGATTTTTGACCTCAAGGTCAAGATCGACCTTTCTAGGTCAAGGTCAACCTCAACCTTGACATAGGTAAAGGTCAACCTTTACCTTGACCTAGGTCACAATCGACCTTTTTCTGACTTTTTTTTCTAGATTCTAGATTTCCAAGATTTTTGGATCTCGGGCTTCGGAAAAGTTTAATTCCCGCTTCTGAGTCGGCTATTTTGGGTTCCAAAATGATGACTATTAAATTATATTTAATATAAGTCCACTCCTAAGGGTATAGGTCTAATGGGAATTTAATACTCCTATGTAGACCTCTCTAGAAGATTGTGCCCTAGTTTCAAATAAAAGGAAGCCTTCTCCTCTCATTTTCTCTAACCATCATCAAGCATAATCAGAAGCGCTCAAGACTTGAAGAGACGAGCTAAGAAGCAAGATTTGAAGCAAACATCTACTCTCAAGAATTCAAGAATCCAATTCATCAAGGAGATCCATTGGTAGCCATTGAAGGATTCAAAGCTCTTTGGAGCCCTCTTGTTGAAGATTTCTTCGTCCACATTCCTCCAAGCCTCTTCCTCTTCCAAGATCCATTCAAGATTGGTGTTGAATATTTACAAGAAATTGATTTGAGATATTCTACATTCTACATTCTACATCTATTTGGTGCATACATACTTGTGGATCCACGGATTCGAATCCACCACAAGGGCTTCTATACAAGCAAGGTGAATTTGTTTATTTACTTTGTTTACTTATGCAATTTCAATTCAATTATAAGGTATAGGTTTGGGACAGAAAATTAAAGTGCAAATCTGGAGACCCTTTTCAGAAAACTTTCAGGATCCACGAATAGATTTTCTGTCAGAGCTGTGCAGGTTAAGGTCGACATTTTGGGGTAAAGGGTGACATTTCTGGGTCAAGGTCGACATTGACTTGAGGGTAAAAATTGGAACTATGTAAGAAAGAAAAAATATTTCTAGGTTTTGTATACTTCACAGTTTCAATTCAAGATCCCAGAAATTAATAGTTTCTGAGACCGTCTGACAGGGTTTTCAGCAGGTTCTTTTTCAGCAGGTTCTTTTTCAGATTTACACCCCTTATCAATTACAATTAAATGTAAGTGGATAATATGTGCATAAGGACACTTTTATGAGAAAATATCCATTGTTCTAAACCCTAACCATATTTTCTACCTTACACATGGTAAGGGGTCATAAGGGGTCCTAGGATAAATTAATGTGTCATAGTACCCCTTATGACCCATCTCTCTACATCTTAGGAGTGGTAGTATTGTTAAGGGGTCTTAGGACACATTAATGTGTCCTAGGACCCCTTAGACCCCTTACAACCCCCTTGGACCCCTTACCATACACTAATAAATGGTAAGGGGTCCTAATACACATTAATGTGTACTAGGACCTTTGATGACCCCTTACAAACTTTTAAGACACCTAAGATGTCGTAGGATGCATTAATGGGTGTGAGGACCTCTTAAGACACCTTATCACCCCTTAGGAACCCTAATAATACATATTAGGGGTCCTAGTACACATTAAGGGGTCATAGGACACATTACGATGTCTTAGGACCCCTTAAGACTCCTTACAACCCCTAAGACTCTCTCTCTCTCTCATCTTAGGGGTCGTAAGGTGTCTTAAGGGGTCCTAAGACAGAGTAATGTGTCCTATGTCCCCTTGATGTATACTAGGACCCCTAATATGTATTATTAGGGTTACTAAGGGGTGATAAGGTGTCTTAAGGGGTCCTAACACCCATTAATTCATCCTACTACCCCTTATGATCCCTTACAACCCCTTAAGAAGCCTGGGAGTACATATTAGGGGTCTTATGGGGTCGTAAAACACATTAATTTGTCTTATGACCCCTTAAGACACCTTAATGTATACTAGGACCCCTAAGATGTATTCTTAGGGTTCCTAAGGGGTCGTAAGGTGTCTTAAGGGGTCCTATGATACATTAATTACTCCTACAATATTAATGTGTCCTAGCATCCCTTATGACCTCTTAGGACACCTTATCATACATCTTAGGTGTCTTAAAACTTTGTAAGGGATCATGAAAGGTCCTAGGACACATTAATGTGTATTAGGACCCCTTACCATTTATTAGTGTGTGGTAAGGGGTCCTAGGGGGTTGTAAGGGGTCTTCGACATCCTAGGACACATTAATGTGTCCTAAGACCCCTTAAAAATACTACTACCCCTAAGATATAGAGAGATGGGTCATAAGGGGTACTACAACACATTAATTTGTCCTAGGACCCCTTAGGACCCCTTACCATCCATCTTAGGGGTCCTAAAGGGCCATAAGGGGTCATAAGGGGTCCTAGGACACATTAATGTGTCTTAGGATCCCTTAAGACCCCTTACCATTCATTAGTGTATGGTAAGGGGTCTTAGGACACATTAATGTATCCTAGGACCCCTTGACAATCCTTATGACCCTTAAGATGTAGAGAGAGGGATCTTAAGGGGTCATAATGGGTCCTCACCTTCTACCTCTCTCTCTAAAGAGTCCTATGACTATAAATGTGTTCTAAGGAGTCCTATGACTATAAATGTGTTCTAAGGGGTTATAATGGGTCCTAATGTTCTATAATGGGTCCTAGGGGGTCGTAATGGGTACTAAGGGTTCCTAGGATGACGTATATCCCATTAGAACCCCTTAGGAAACATTAGGACACATTAGGACATATTAGAGACCATTTGTGTGTCCTACAATGATTAATTAATTCGAAGGGGTTGTAAGAGGTCCTAATGTGTCCTAAGAGATCCTAATGGGTGCTAATATTTCCTAAGGGGTTTTAAAGGTTCTTGAAGGGTTGTAGGATAACTTAGGACCAATTATGACCCCTTATGATACAATAGAACCACTTATAACTCTAAAGAGTGTCCTATGGTGATTAATTCTCTCTCTCTCTCTATAATGGGTCCTATGACTATTAATGTGTTTTAAGTGGTCCTAATGAGTCCTAATGGGTCCTATGCGGTTGTAATGGGTCCTAAGGGTTCCTAGGACTACATAGAACCCATTATAGCCCCTTATGAAACATTAGTACACATTAGAGCCCATTAGTGTGTCCTACGATGATTAATGTGTTCTAAGGGGTCTTAAGAGGCCTTATTGTGTCCTAAGGAGTCATAATAGGTCCTAAAGGGACCTAGGACCACTTACGACATATTATGACCCCTTATGATACATTAAAACCACTTAGAAACCTAAAGAGTGTCCTTAATCAAGTCAAGGGCTTAGGTTATAATAAATAGTCCACTGAGAATCATGTTGAAGACAATGTGTTGATTCCTGAAATTTGGCTAAGTCTAAAATTTCCTAAAAATCCTCAAAATCCAGAATCTTTATCTTAACTCCTGTGAAGCTGAAACCACTCTCAAACATCTTGGAAGTATATACATAAAATGTAACTTAATTATAAGAAAGGATCTTATACTTAAATGTTACATTTTATGTATTGACCTCTCTCTCTCTCTCTCTCTCTCTCTCTCTCTCTCTCTGTCTCTCTCTCTCTCTCTCCTTTTTTCATTTTGTGTTTCTAATATAGGGCGTACGCCCTATAGTTCTTATAGGGTGTATGCCCTATAGTGCTTGTAGGGCATACACCCTATAGGGCGTATGCCCTTTGAAAGACATTGAAGTTTACCAAGCCTAAGGCTTGGATTTTCCTTGGAGTTCCAACCCAAAGGCTTGGAGGATTCAAACAGGTCTGAGACGTGTTTTCCAACAAACTTACAAAAAAATAACATTTTTTCTTGTGTGCTCCCCGTCAGGTTTGCACGTGATTCAATAACAATAAAATCAAGCAGCATGATATTGTAGATCTCTCTAATAGCTATCTAACCATGTAATTTATTTTGAATTCTCATTATGTTAAGCTTTTCATCTCTAATTTGTTTTCTAAGTATGTCTGATTTTTGTCAAATACCAACGTGTATTTGTTTGGGCTTAGATTTGGGCTTAGATTTTGGCTCAGTCATTGAATTTTGAAAAAACTTACATTTTCAGAAATTAGACTCCATTCTACACACTTTAAAAAAAATAAGTTTTGATTTTCAATTGGTTTTCAATGATTTCTAGGGGGAGCACACAAAAATTTCACATTTTCAGGATGTGTCCACTTCGGAAAATGGCAAAAAATCACACTTTCATAAAAAAATTAGTAGAAAAATCCGGGATAAACTAGGTGGTGTTAGCTAATTTCTCACTGGAGTAATTAATTTTTTTTTTTTAAAAGTCAACATTTTAGGGGAAGCACACCAGACGCTATGTTATGTTTTTTCACAAAAAATAGGATCACTTTTTGTGCTCTCCCTTTTTGCGGGCCTTAATCTCCACCATTTCTAAAATAAATTAGTAGTTTAGAAACTAGATTCGGAGTAGAAAAACTCTTGTTTTTGTCACATTTTAAGATTTTGAGTGTAACTATCCTCAATTTCTCATTGAAGTTCAGAGTTTGCTGATTTAAAAAAAAAGTGGCATCTTATACCCCCTTTTTGGTCCCCCATCTTTGTGCACTTACCCATGTTACATTTTATGTATTGACCTAGTGCTAGAATTGGTCTGGCAGGCCTTGTTGGGATTTATTCCTCTCTCCCTTAAGCCTTTTCATAATGTTACATAGCACGTACTCGTTATTGGGCGTACGCACTATAGTGTGCACATGCTATTGGCTTTGATTGTCCAAGCCTTAGGCTCGAGCAAGAAAAGCCATAGCATGTGCAGCTATAGGGTGTATGCCCTATTTGTTTTGGGGGACCAAAATTTTTTTTGGCATCTTTTTGGTCCCTCATCTTCGTGCATAAAACCTGTGTTGATTATAACTATAATTGTTATTTGTTTACCTCTAGTAATCATAAGCACACACCCTTTATCATCACCACCTTTGTGATTACAGAAGTGGGAACACCAAACACAAGAAATGACTAAGCTAAACCCCTATATAGCACAACCCCTTATTCTCTTTCCATTTTTAAGTGTTCAGGTTATTGTGGTGGAAACAATATTTGACATCTAGAGACTTTTGGAAACTTCTAAAGCTTATCTTTTGTCTTTCTTAGTTTATGATAGATAGATTAAGTTTCTAATTATTTAGTTATATTCGCATATTGATTTCATTTTTTTTTTTTGAAGGTACATAGACCTTCTTGGATCTATACACATAGGCAACCCTAATTTCCTATACCTTTTAGTCTTTGGCCTAACACATTGACATCCATGTGACACATAGGAAATTATATGAAAATCTGCTCCAATCCTCGGTGCTTGGTTCCTCTCTGTGTTGCATTTATTTAATCTTCCAAGTAGTACTTGCATTTAGTTTACTCAATTTGATCATTATTATCCTAGTTCATTGCATCATCCATTAATCCTTGAAATAAAAACAAAGTACCAAAACCCATCGACTAGCTTGGCTCTTCCTTACGAACAACTACCAAAAAAACCCTCTTGGTTGGTTGTATTCTAATGTTTGATTATAAATATTGATCAAGATTATTTCATTTAGTCTAGGATCATCTTTTTCCCAATCAAAACATGTCTCCAATCAAACAGTTAGCTATATAATGTTGGTTGTCATTGCACCAAAAGATCAACCTGTTAATGCCCGATACAAACACTAGGCTTGGGTGATCCCACAATAGTGGGTTACACTTTTTTGCCTAAACGGATATTGAAGTCTAAATTTTGTAAAAAAATTTCAGATTCAGATGCATATTGTCGTTAAATGGTTTGAAATCCGAAGATGAAGTAAAATAGAGTCTTTTAGGATTCTCTCTCTCTCTCTCTCTCTCTCTCTCTCTCTATATATATATATATATATATTTGAATTGATTTGAATGGTTTTGTTTTTCTCCCACTAAAACTGCTATGTTGCCGAAAACATCATTTTCAAAAAGTTACATTGATTTTATAGAGAATAACTTTTTTTTTCTAAAATAGATATCAATGTGCTTCTTTCAAATTTTGTTTTGTAACATCCATACGGAGGGCATGCAATTGGTTTGACGTCATTATCATGAGTATTGCATATTTTATGAACGTTTGAAGTAGAGTAAACCGTAATTTTCAGATACCTTGACTGCATAGCTTATAACTTGTGTATTTATTGAAATTCAATTTTTTTTTTGATAGAAAGTAGACTCAAAGCCAGAGGGCACTCTTATTTTTCAAAAAAAAAATCTCTTTTCTATAATTTTTCATTGAACGTCAAACTTGGAGGTTTATATTTGATAAAAAATCTACATTCGATGCACGTCAAAAAACATAGACCTAATTAATTCAAAAATTGTCAAATCTATATTCGTTAGAAAGCTCATTTAGAGTACTTGTGCGATGCAAAAGAACGTCTCCTTATTCTTCCATTTGAGCCCCGCGCTTGAGCCCCAAAGCCATGAAAACTGTAGATTTTTGTTAGCCTATGCAAATGGCCTCTAATCAGAGGGTTTTGATAGAAACTACTTCTATCGAAAGTAATTGAGTGAAATTGCCATATTCAAGGACTTTTGATAGAAAGTACAAAGTACTTTATATAGTTCAAGTTCCTACTTTTTATCAAAAGTACTTTCTAAATCCTCCTGCTTTGCGAATTCCAGGAGGAATTTTTTCCTCTGAAAAAGTGTAACCCACTATTGTGGGTTCACCCACTTATAGAAGACAAATGACGCGACTAAGGCATGTCACGAACCATCGTTGTGTTGAACAACACAAGGAGACCAAGGGCACACACCTTGCAACAATCCACCCTAGTGCAAGCGCGAGGTTTGAACCTGTGACATCGACTCTGATACCAATTGTTAGTTGTCACTACACCAAAAGATCGACTTGTTAATGCTCGATACAACCATTGGATTTATAGAAGACAAGGGAGGCGATTAAGCCATGTCATGAACTGTCATTGTGCTGCACAACACAAGGAGACCAAGGGCACACACTTTACAACATATAATTTATAGTTGATGAACCCTCTTATTTTGGGACTAAGTTAAGTGACAAAAATGTATGTCAATTTATTTGTTATCATTTATGTTTAAGTATTTACTAATAAAGAAATAAACTATAAATGTAGTTTTTCCTTTAATATGATTTGTCCATGTAGCTCATAACTATATAAATTTGCTTCATAAATGATTACAAATCAAAGTTTGAATCAAAAGTTCTACATCAAATTTATTTGATTGCAAATTGAATCTAAAAACAACTAGAATAGAGATGTAACGCAAAATAAAATTGACAATTTTTCACTTTTTTTTTTTTTTCCCATTTTTAGGCTATTATTAATGGGGATCCATAACACGTGATTTTGTTTTTATTTTTGTTGTTTCAAGTTACATATATTGAGTGTGGATACTTTACTATGGCTAGTAGTATAATCCTTAGTATCTAAGTATCACAAAAAGAAGAAAAAATAGTTTGTTGTATTGTTTTTATGCCCATTTATATGTTGTATATCAAATAACACATTTTTTGTGTAGCGTAATCTCACATTTCAAATCAATCAAATTGAACCTTAACCAGAGCTTCATCTTGGTTATGGATATTTTGGCTAGGTTGAGGTCCATAAGGAATGCCACTTATATTGTTGTATGAAGACTTTCTCTCATCTTTGTCTAATGCAACAATGGTTACATTATAATTTTACATGCAACGTCATAAAAATTTACTTGTTAGTTAAAGTTCACAATCATTTTTTATCCTTAAAATATACTAGGTATAGTAGTTATTTTCAAATCAAATAAGCCATATTAGAAAAATCAAACTTTACAAAAAAATGGACTATTTCCCCATTCAATTATCAACACAAGTTATATTATAAGTTTCAATACTGCTTTTATATATATATATATATCAATTATTCTTTTTCTAAAATATAAATTGAATAGATTTGAACTCAACACCATCCCTACAACATAACTTTATTGTTAGAACAAGCCCCTTTAGACAATATCAATTGATCTTGACTAAAAATATTTTTTAAACATTAATAAAATCTTTGATAAATTTTATTCTTCCACACTTAATCCTTATAAACTTAAATCATTATGAACTTGAAACGATAACCATATTTTTTGATCATTGTAAACTTGAAACAACAACTTAAAAAATATATATCCCTTTCATTAGCAAACTTAAACAATAGACTACACAATATTTTTCCTCATATGGCCATCTTGCAGACCAATCTTCATATTAAAAATGATCTATTCCTACAACACTAATGGGGAGTTCTACCCAAATATCCAAGCATTATTCAGCAAGCTTATTTTTTTAATAACCAGCGTTACAAAAGGATTGTACGTTCATAGAAGAAGATTTATCTATTTCATTCCTACGTTTCCTTATATGATTTGAAGTTTAGTTATTTGCTTATATGGAAAGATCAGCATAATTCTTAAGTAAATAGAATTTCTATGGTGGAAGCACTATATTATCTTTTATTAAATTAAGTTCTGCAAAATAATTACTTTAAATCCTACGTCCAAAACTATAGAGCAGCAATATAATAACTACCCTTTCCTGTTTCCACCATAGATCATTCATTACTCACAAGCATATTAATGGTTACCACATATGATAGAGTTGATTTTGGTATTAGAACAATCTTATTGTTTGATATGATATATGTAAACAACATTAGTTATTGGTCATGTTTTAATTATCACATACTACATTTTACAAATTAAAAGTCTATAAGAAAATCATTTATGAAGTAATATTTTAATAATATATTTTAGGGTCTTTAAAAAGTTTTATCTTTCTTATAGACTCATTAAAAATTGTGACACTTCACATGCTAGATAGTTCTATATTTTATAGAGAATGTATTTCATTGTATAGGGTATAAACAAAATAAGTTGTGGCGTGAGAAAATACAATTGCAAAAATAAAATATTGTTCAAAATATCTCTCAACCAAACAATTTAATTCTATTTCTTTTTATTGTTGAAAATATATATATGGAATCACTAAAAATATTTTTGAAGGTGAAAAAAATATTCGTGAAAACACTAAATATATTTTTGAAGTAAAAAGAGGATAATTTTTTTTCTATCTAATAATTTTATGATTCACTCAACTAATAGAATTTTTGAATAAAGTTTTTTTTAGATTATGAGTGTTACTCTATAGTAATTTTTTTTTTCTTAACAAAGGGGATCTCGAATTAATATAAGAATAATTGGACATATTATAGGTATTCTAATCTATGAAACTATGGCATAGTCTAGTTGATGTTGGTAGTTATGGTGCTTTCCATACAAGAGAGCTTTAAAATGTTTAAAGCACACTAGATGTGTCCTTCCAAGATTTTGACACATACAAATGTCCACATACATTTTAATAATGATGTTGATCATCTTGAGTGATATCCTTAGGCCAATAATGTCTAATGGGACTATCATTTCACTTGGTGTCTCATTTTTTTATAGAGCATCAATACCATATAGGTAACACATTGACCAAATTGTATGCAACACATGTTATTATTGAATAGATCAACTTCTAGAGCCAACTATTTTTTATGCATTTAAAACATAACACATTAACCAATAGTCCCATCTCAAAAAATAAAATATAACAATAAATTAATTTTAAAATAATAGAAAAGGGCATAAGAGATGCATTGCAATGAACACATCTATTTTAAAGTTAATATATTAAAAAATATTACGTTATATATGAATGATTAAAGCTCATACTAAATTAACTATAATACCATGTTATAAATGATGAAGGGTACTCCTCTTACAAACCCAAACACACAACAAGAGTAAACAAGTGAATATAACATGCAAGAAAGAAACACTTGCTTTATATTATCCCCATGAAATGAAATTGCAACATTTAGAAAATAGCATGCTACAACCACATGGACATTCTCATTACAATAATTTGCAAGGCAAAGCCACCATATGCATGATTAAAATGTCTCTTGTAACCCTCATTTGTCTTCTTTATATTGGGAAGTTTAGGCATCCCAAAATGTTTGGGAAAATGTCACTCCCCCTTTTTTTTAGGCCAACCACTTTTATATAATTTCCTTGTATTGGCATATGCCAAGAATGTGCCCAAAACAGATTTTGGTGCTCTTCGGAGTATTTCAAGATTTTTTTTAGTTTTCCTCCTAAAGTAGTACAACTTTCAGAGGCCATGTCTTTCAATCTGAGAGTGATTTTCAATTATCATACATCGTTGGAAAGCTTGCAAAGAGTTATACACAATGCTTCCATAAAATCTATAAGATCCACACCTTTTAGCCTGATCCAGGGCTTCTACGGCCCTAAAAAATGCATTTGAAGTTTTATTAGAGAAATTCCCCAGTAAAAATTAAATATCTCCAAATGCCACAAGATATTGGGATAATTCCTTCACCAGTAGCTCCATTTCACTGTTTAGGATGTCTATGTAAGATTTTGTGCAAAATTGATAACTTGCTAAAAATAGTAACCCTTCATAAAATAACACTTATTAACAACTAAACAATATTTTTCTGTGATGCAATATTTCTCTTACACCCTAGATGTTCTTGCATCAGACACCCAAGGTAATTTGAGAAGTGACCTTGTCACATCTTAGGTATTTAGAGGAAAACCAAGGAGGTCAACCTTTTCTTTTGATAGTCATGATGAATCTCCACCAGTTCTTCATTTCCATTTGACCAAGTGCTCTTCATATTGCCCATTTCTTGTACTTTTTCCCACACGACTATCAAAGATGTCTTCTATCTCCTCCTTATCTGAAGTAACCATTAGAATATTCCATTGTCCTTCCACTATTTCATCTGTAGTATTGCCTTCATGATACTCTATCAACTCTAAAATATTAAACATAGGGGAAATGTTAAGTCCACTTGGCAACTCTACTTCATAATAATTTCTAGAATGATGCTTTTTAAAACATTTGGATAGTCCAAATTTGTTCATCTTCAACTTATTATATGTTCGTATTGGAAACCTCTTTTTTTCTAGATGAACCATGACTTCACCAATATGAAATTTTATATATCTCCTCTTCTCACCCGTCATGCAAATTATCCATTTATTTTGCAAAGTCTCCAGGTTCAACACTACTCTTTTCTCCTTTGTCCAACTTCCTTAACTCTAAAGAATTTCTAGGACTACTTCCACATACAATTTGTAATGACAATTTACTAGTACTCTTATTGACATAATTATTGTATGCAAATTCTACCTGTGGTAAAATTAGATCCCACCCCTTGGGTTTATCTCCTACTAAGCATCTCAATAGATTCTGTAAACTCTTATTCACCACTTCTATTTGCCCATCAGTCTATAGATGGTGCACCGAACTTAACTTCGAATCCATCTTCTAAATTTTCCACAATGTCTTGCAAAAGTATCCAACAAACTTAATGTCTTGATATGAAACTATGCTCTTTCATAGACCATGTAGTCTCATCACTTCTCTAAAAATAAATTTTCCACATGAACAACATCATTAGTCTTCTTACAAGGAATAAAATGTTCCATACTTGAGAACCTTTGTACCCCACAAAAAAGGAATCGTGTCCTCTTTGAATCCTCTGCAAACCAAAAAAAAAAATCATACTAATATCCTCCCACAACTTCTCTAGTACAGGTAATGATTGATACAACCCTGTATTTGACTTGGTTCCTCTTGTCATCTAACATATTCTACAACTTTGCACAAAATTCTTAACATCTTGTTGCAATTGTGACCAATAACAATGTTAATTGACTAGGGCAATGGTCTTATCTCGACCAAAGTGTCCAACCAATCCTCCACTCTTCTTCTCTTTGATTAGGTTCTCCCTCATGAAACTCTTTGGAATGCACAACTAACTTCCTTTAAATAGCATCCCATCTTGGACTATAAAATCCAACTACTTGGGTCCTATCTAAAGTAACAAGC
The DNA here is from genome assembly GCA_018584345.1 of Thuja plicata. Classification (NCBI taxonomy): domain Eukaryota; kingdom Viridiplantae; phylum Streptophyta; class Pinopsida; order Cupressales; family Cupressaceae; genus Thuja; species Thuja plicata. Next base: position 580,678 of record MU225951.1, on the reverse strand, counting down.
TTCATGCAAGCTCTTTAGGCCTCACAGAAATCAAGATCCTCTAGATACAAACTCATGAGTTATGGAATCCAACAAATTCGATCTACATATCTGTCAACAAATTCTACCTCCTACTCAGGGAATCTACAAATTTGTTATACTTTCCACTTCTATGCTTCAAAAAAAAATGCAACTCTGCAAAATAAAATAACCCATTTTATGTCTTTGATTCATCTTTCCTTGACTATTCAAATATTGTAAATCTTGATGATCAGTAAATAAAACAAACTCTTTAGGCGAAAGATGATGTCTTCACTTCTTCAATGCCTGAAGTATAGCATAAAAATTAAACAAGGAAAGAGTTTAGTTGTTAGAAACATTAAACAAGCAAAATTCTGGTGGCTTTCATCGTAATCCTCCCAGGTTGTACTATACTCAGTATATTGGACGCATTGGACTTTACATTTCTCAACTTCTCTATTTTGTAGGTGAAGCTTACGTACCTTGAGCACTCGGATGGGCTTGATCATGACCACCCATGGGTTGTGTACTTGCAAATAATTCTAGTCTTTGATATGTGCAAAATCTAATACATACCTTTTATGGTATGAAACATGCAATATATCATGCAACCAAGCAAGAGCTCGAGGTAGAGCCAATCTTGTAGGTAATTTGGTTGATGATTTACATAAGTTTCTAAATTTGATGGCACTTTTCTCAGGTTTAACTTGTAGGATTACTTTATCTCCTACCTCTAATTGTCTAAGTGTTCACTTTGTGTCTACAAATCTTTTTTTCAATTGTTAGCTTTTGCTAACCTTTGTTGAATCAACTTAACTCACTCTTCCATTTCTGAAAGCATTTCAAGACTGGAGTTATCCTATCTTCTAGCTTATCCCAGGTGATAGGATTTTTGCACCTCCTTCCGTAAAGTGCCTCGAATGGTGTCATTTTTATGGATGACTGAAAGGTATTGCTACAAAAAAATTCAAGTATAGGCAACAAATCTTCCCACTTGTACTGTTGATCTATGTAGTACATTATCAAGAGATCGTAAAAAATATGATTGATCTTTTTTGTCTAGCCATATGTTTCTGGATGATAGTTTGAACTAAAGTTTAGTTGAGTACCTAAGCTTGTGAAAAAAGTTTTCAAAAATCTAGTTCTCATCCCAACATCCCTATCTAAAATGACCTTTTTGGGTACCTCATGCAGTCTAAATATTTCTTGTACAAGCTTATGACCTATATTGGATGCTCCATCTATTAAGTTCCCAAAAATGAAATTGGCTACCTTAGTACGTCTATCAACCACTACTAAAATAACATTATGCTTATTTTGAGACATGGGCAACCCTTGGAAAGAGTACATGTTGATTATCTGTCATTTCCAATCTGGCATGACATGAGGTTGTAATATGTGATGTCCTCTCTCAGAAATAATATTTCATAGTAAATAACAATAATAAATTTAAATATAAAAGTAAAGAAATAATTAATAATAAATAATTAATAAACCCTTAATATTAATAACATAATAAAGAATATAATAACCAATAATTAATATTATATCAGTTCTCAATATTAATAATATAATATAAATAAAGATATAATAATCAATAATTAATATTATTTCTTTTCTTTTCGATCCCCAGAAGGAAAGGTGTCTGCAAGATGGGAGTAGGGAGGGCTCCCATGTTAATTTAGTATCTCTGAAGGATAATAACCCTAGGCCTGATCCTAACATTAAGAAGACTGAAATAATAGAAACTAACATTTCCTTTATTAGATTAGAATCTTCGGTCCCAAAACAAAGTGTGAGTATCTCAGATGACCCTTCACATGATGGTATTCTAGATGAGACAGAGGATGTAAGAAAAATCGAGGAGGAGGTAAGGATAATTTCTGGATATGTAGGTGATAGTCTTGTGGAAGAATTGATGGACAAATTCTTGGATGAAATTTGTGATGAGGAGGAAGTTGATAGGTAAAGACAATTTCTGATTAAGGAATGTTTGGAGCCTGATTTCCCTCTGACCTTAGAAGAGTTAGAACTCTTTTTGGAGGAGGGAAAACCAAGCAAAGATAACAATGTGCTTCTTGGTCTTGACTCTTCTTTTCTGAGTAAGACCTTTCCCGACTGTGCCAAATCTCTTCGTAAGAGAGGTAGGAAATCCTCTCAGGAGTTAAGATCTCTAGATGGGGCTGCGGTAGTCCAAGTAAAATTAACTGATATTCTTAATGCAGGGAAGGGGAAGTTCATTCCCAAGGCATTATGAATCTCCTAACCTGGAATGTTAGGGGCCTGAATGCCCCTAAAAAACAATGCATTATTTTGCGCGCTGCATTTCAAATAATAACCCTAATTTAATTTTATTACAAGAAACCAAATTAGACCAGTGAGGATATAGTCAACTCAATAAGAAATTGGGCGTGAGAAAATTTGGGTTGTTTCAGCAATTGGAGCCTTGGGAGGGGTTGGTTTCATTTGGGATCCAAGGTCGCTGGCTCTCTCAAAATTAGAAGAACACCCTAATTGGTGTTGTGGATTGGCATCTAGCCTTTGTTTAAACATTAAATTTTGTATTATAAACATATATGGACCTGCACTTGATATAGATAAGGAAAGAGTTTGGAATGAAATTGAAAAGAAATTTGAAGAATGTGGTCAAGACATAGTTATAATAGGAGGAGATTTCAATACAATCACAAAGTTATTAGAAAAAAGAGGAGGCTCAGGCCATCTATCTAAGGCTGCTAATATATTCAATGAGTGGATAAATAAGAATAATCTATGTGAGATAGCTACTTCTGATGAGTATTTCACTTGGAATAATAGACAAAAAGGCTTCAGTTTTATAGCTGAAAAATTAGATTGATTCTTTGTTAGAGGTGATTTAACTATACTCCCTTTCACTTTATAAACTAAAGTTCTACCATTTTATGGTTTTGACCATTTCCTTGTAGAGTTAAAAATCATAACAAATAAAAGTCCAGAAAATTGTCCTTTTAAATTCGAACAATTGTGGCTGAAAATGAAGGTTCTTTAGAAATAATCAAGGAGTGGTGGGAGGAAATTGTAATTATAGGGTCCAAGCTTTATCAAATAGTTAATAAACTCAAAATTATTAAACTAAGACTGAAATCATGGAATAAAGCGAAGTTTGGCAATATCTTTGAGACTAAACTCTCCCTTGAAGACGAGATGAAATCCTTAAATGAAATTTTTTTTGAAAGAGGAATGGATATTTCCCTATATGAAGAAGAAAAAAACTTTTTAAAAAAATACGAGGATGTATTGGCTAAGGAAGAGATCTATTGGCGACAGAAGTCTAGGGAAACATGGTTAGCTGATGGAGATAAGAACACTAAATTTTTCCACAATAGTACAAAGCAACAAAGATGTATTAATAGGATAACATCTATTAAAGGGAAAGGTAATAACTGGATTGAGGATCCTAAAGGTATAGCTAAATAAGTTGTTGATTACTTTAAGGAGATTTACCTTAATGACACTTTACAAAATGTAGATAATCAAAATAGTATTCTAGAAAACATCCCTAAAATTCTCTCCAAAGAACAAAATTTGCAACTCCTCGCTAGATTCTCGATGGAGGAAGTCAAAGAAATCCTAAATAAGATGAACCTGGACAAATCCCCAGGACTAGATGGCTTCCCAACATGTTTTTTCCAAAAATGTTGGAACTTTATGGGAGAAGAGATAACAACCGCTCTAGATGGTGTTAGGAACTCCGGGAACCTCTTAAAAGAGGTCAATAATACCTTTATTACTCTCATTCCTAAAAAAGAGAACCTAAAAAAATTTAATGATTGTTGACCTATTGCTCTTTGCAACACATTATATAAATTTTTTACAAAAACTTTAGCGAGTAGGCTTCAAAAAATTCTCCCAAATATTATAAGTGAGGAACAGTCTGGATTTGTTTTGGGATGGTCTATATATGATGGCATTATTATAGCCCAAGAAGAAATACATACTGTTAAAAACAATTAAAAACAATTAAAAACTGAGTATGCTAATTAAGCTAGACATTAAAAAAGCATATGATAAGGTGGATTGAGCCTTCTTAAAAACATTTCTGCTTTCTTTTGGTTTTGACAAAAAGTGGGTAAACCTAATTCATACTTGTATCTCAACTCCAAAATTCTCTATACTTGTAAACGGATCAACTCATGGAATCTTTGGAATTTGAAGAGGAATTTATCAAGGGGATCTGATATCCCCTTTCCTCTTCATTATAATGGCAGAAGCCCTAGGCTGAAGTATAAATAAAGCAAAAGAAGATAAAATGATCCATGGCATCCAAATAACAAGTGGGATTGATGCTACTACCCATCAACAGTTTGTGGATGACACATTGTTGTATGGGCAGAGTTCCTTTCAATAGGCCAATGAAATTAAAATAATTCTAGATCACTACTCCTCTGCTTCAGGACAAGAAATTAATAAGGAAAAATTTGAGATCTTTTTCTTCAACACAGATACCTATATTGCTACTGGTATATGTAATATTTTAACTTTTAAAAAAGGAAACCTTACTTGTAAATATCTAGGCCTATATTTGGATCAAGGATCTAGATCAACTACTTTATGGAATCATATAGTAGAGAAAATAAAGGGAAGAATGTCATCATGGAAAGGCAAATGGCTATCATCGGCTGGGAGAACAATCATGATTCAATCTGTTCTCTCAGATATCCCTTTGTATCAATTAGCCTATTTTGATCTCCCGGTAAATCAGCGTAATGAACTAAAAAGAATTATGAGATCTTTCTTTTGGCAAGACTCCATGGAGAAACAAAAAATTTCCCTTCTTGCATGGGATAAGGTATGCAGGCCGAAGAATGAAGGAGGAGCGGGAATCAGAGATCTCCAAATTTAGAGAAAAGCCTTTGGGGATAAACTGGTTTGGAAAATGGCCAATTTTCCCAACCTCAAAATGGGTAAATATTTTATCACATAAATACTTAAATCAGCCTCACTACCCCATAAATATTTTTAGAGAATCTAATCCCCCAAGAGGGTCTAGGATCTGGAACTTTATTCTTGATTGCAGATCTATTATTCAAGAAAGGCTCTCTTGGAATGTAGGCCAGGGGGGAGATACTTTGTTTTGGTAAGATTCTTGGGAAGGACAACCAGCCATTACTCATCTAGGAGATTGGACCAAATCTAGAGGCATCTTGGAAGCATAATGGGGTAAAAAGGTTAAGGATTATGTCACGTTTGATAAAGCTATTAAGGATGGATGGAAATGGAAGGAAAGACAAGACCTGATGATTCCCAAGGAGGAGGAAGAAAATCTAAAATCAATTCTATCAACTAGGAAACTTATCTTTCAGAGAAAGCTGGATAGACTTATCTGGGATGGTAATAAGACAAGAATATATAAAATTAAAGATGGTTACAATTATCTAAGATCAAAGACTATCAACCAAAGTGATACCACTCCCTATAACTTATTATGGGGTAAAAACTCTCTACCGAAAGCCAATTTCGTCGCATGGTTAGTCTGGAATAAGAGAATCCTAACTGCTGATAGATTCCAGCATATGGGCTATAATGGCCCAAGCAGGTGTTCGTTGTGTGAAGCACAAGAAGAGACTATGGATCATCTCCTTCTTGGGTGTCCCTTTTCCAAACAATTTTGGGATTGGCTATGCAAGAAATTTAATTGGAATTCAACCTTTCCTAACTCCATTTTTGATTTTCTCCTCTCTTGGCCACAACTTAATAGGGAATACATTTATAGTCTATTATGGTCTCTAGTCCCCTCGATTGTGCTTTGGGAAATTTGGAAAGAAAGGAATAGATGAATTTTTCAAGATTCTAAGATGGATGTATCTAATCTAATTAACAAAATTGAAAGCTCTATAATTGAAGTAGCCAATAATTAAATAATGATTAGTAATAAAAAGGAAGCAATTATGACACAATGGGATGACATCACTAGGAATAATTGGATAGGCTTGAAACTCCCTCCTTTTATTGGAAAATGGGAATGTCTCTCCTCAAACAATTGGAGATCATGTATATGGTCTCCACCTCAGATAGGTTGGTATGAACTTAACTTCGATGGGGCCTTGCGAGGAAACCCAGGTATGGCAGGTATAGGATGCTGCATCGATGACTCAGAAGGGAAGGAAATTATGAACTGTAGAAAATTTATAGGTAAGAAGAAGAATATATGGGCAGAACTGGAGGCCTTAGTAGAAGGGATGACTCTCTGTTAACAGTTAGGAATCAAAAGGCTAGATATTGAAGGCGATTCAACTATAATCATTAATGCCCTCAGGAAAGGTTCTATTCTAAACTGGAGACTAGATTCTATCCTATCATCATCTTTGGTGTTATGTCACTCCTTTGATAAGATCACAATCAATCATATTTCCAGGGAAGGTAATGGTCGAGCAGATGAATTAGCCAATTTGGCCATTGACAATTACCTTAGGACAATATAAGCAGAATATGAACATTGGTATTTAAGTTAGAATATAGGTTAGAGTGTATTGGTAGTAAGATAGAATATGTAATTAATATCTGAAGAACGAATCCCTATATTACCTATGATTTAATTACTTATTTATACAAGGATCTTGCTATAACCGCATTTAATAGTACTCATTAGTCTTATCAATATAATTGAGTTAATAGTACCCTTCCCATTCTCCCTTAAGCTCTTATGATTATAAAGCAATTATATAAAAGAGCACAGACAACATTACTCTCAGGGTACCACCTCACCTAATGAAGTTTTGATCGAGGAGTTTGGCACGAGTGTAGCAATTCATGCAATAAAGGAGGAAAGAAAGTACTTCTGATTAAAGCCCACATGTCTGTCTTCCCGCAAATGAATAGATTAAATTAAGTAGGGAATGGGTTATTTCCTAGGGGTTTGCAATCAGATGGGTAAATTTAGGGCTTAGGACCTAGATTCCTATATTAGGAAGTAGTATTAAGCTCTGTTATCGTTATTGAGAGATAGCAAGGAAAGATTTAGTTTTGAAGGCCAGGTTAAGTAGGGATGAAATCCAGGCTCATTACGTATGTGCTTAGTGATAACCGGGCCATGGTGTTTCACGGCTCCATCAAACCGGAGGGGTGGACCAAGATACTTAATCCCATCTGGGAAGCTGCAAGAAGAGCGTTGGAAAAGGGTGTGGGGGATGACCACTTTGATAACACCTTCACACTTCGCACCAATGGTAACATTGTGGGTCTTTTTATTGCTTTGGCAACTTTTGCAGGATTCAAAAAAGTTGAAATTATGGAAGTCACACAGATAATCTTTGTAGAAGACATTCTAGTTGGTTTAGAAAATATGGTTCATTGCATTAGCAACCATCTGACAATGTCATTTCTGGAGACTGTGATGCAAAAAAAAAAAGATAAGTTAAAAGATATCCCAAATTGTCATAGGGTGCCGATGTTTATTATCAAAGATGAAAAGGTTTTTGACGCTCACTGGCCTCAGATGGGGAGAAATCTGGACTTCTTGTTTAAACATTTAAATAGCTACTGAAAGAAGACATGGATAAATATTGGCTCCTCAAGTATTTGCAAGACGAGGGTTATGAAATCCTGGAAGTAATGGATAACACAGATATGGAGAACTTCTGCATTGTAGCTCCATCAGTGAAGAAATGTTCAAAACAAATTAAGGAATCGACAGAGGAGGATGTGGCCGTAATAATTGTCGAAAATTGTGAAGGTGAATGGAGCTGTGACTTGGTTTATAAGGACTAGAAATTTAGTACCGGTGAGATACTAGGGCTTTTTTCTAATAGTATGATAATATGATAGGGTAAGAAACAGAGTATCTAAAGGTTTAAGTAAGAAATATCAGAGCAATATGGAATAGGGCTACAAAAAATAGATGATATAGTACTCTTTTATAAGTAAGACTTTTAGATATAATATATATATGATGTTGTAAAGAAGAAAATAGAGGGTCTCTAGATATGGTTTTGAACAATAGAGATTTGCACATAAAAGATACCCTATGCCTCCATTAATCATCTTACATTTAATTGTAATTGAGAAGGGGTGTAAATCTAGAAATTATTGAAAAGGAAAATGGAATAAAATACATACCTCTAAAAAAGAACCTGCGAAAAACCCTGTCAGACGGTCTCCAAAACTGTTGATTTTCATGCTCTTGAACTGAAACTGCGAGATCTACAAAACCCATAAATATTTTTATTTTTTGAGAAAGGTCTATTTTGACCTAGTTGAGAATGTCAACCTTAACCCAGAATTTTTGATTCTGACCTAGGGTAGAATCGACCTAAAAAGTCTCAAACTGAAATTCTATTTTCAGGTCCGGGAAGTTTGTCAAAAAGGGTATCTGGATCTGCACTCCGATATGCTGTTTCTAACCTCTACTTGCAAGAAAAATGGTTTTTTTTTTGGGGGGGGGGGAGGGGTTTGCCTTGGTCAAACCCCAATTTTGGAATTAACCTCATAGTATAATTGAAATTTGCATAAATAAAACAAAGTAAATGCACAAATTCACCTTTCTTGTAGAAGTCCTTGTGGCGGATTCGAATCCTTGAATCCACAAGTATGTATGCACCAAAAAGGATGTAGAATGTAGAATGTAGGATTTCTTCAATCAATTTCTTGTAGATCTTCAACACCAATCTTGAATGGGTTCTTGAATTGGAAGGGGCTTGGAGGAATGTGGATGGCAAAATCTTCAACAAGAGGGCTCCATGGAGCTTGAATCCTTCAATGGCCACCAATGGATCTCCTTGATGAAAATGAGTGCTTGAGAATGGATGAATGATTCAATGGCTACTTGGCTTGCTTAAAATATTGCTTCTTCACCTTTGGATCTCTCTCTTCAAGTCTTTGAATTCTTGCAATTATGCTTAGTTGATCATGGTTCATGTGGTTAGAGGAAATGAGAGGAGAAAGTTTCCTTTTATTTGAAACTAGGGCACAATCTTCTAGAGAGGCTGACATAGGAGAATTAAATTCCAATTGGACCCATGCCCCTAGAAGAGGACCTATATTAAATATAATTTAAGATTTGTTATTCCAAAGACCAAAACAACCGACCCGGAAGTAGGAATTAAACTTTTCCAAAGCCCGAGATCCGGAAATCTTGAAAATCTGGAATCTGGACAAAAAGTTAGAAAAGGTCAATTGTGACCTAGGTCAAGGTTGAGTTTGACCTTGACCTAGGTCAAGGGTGAGGTCGACCTTGACCTAGGTCAAGGGTGAGGTTGACCTTGACCCAGAAAGGTCAATTTTGACCCTAAGGTCAAAAATCTCAGTTTCTAGTTTAGGGTGTCAAAAATAGGCTAGAAAAGTGGGAAATGGGGAAGAATAAGGGAAAAAGCTAGATCCAATTTAGAGACCCATTATAGGTGCTTGACATGACCCCAAACCACTTACTCAGAAGGCTAAACCAGTCTACAATGGAAGTGCTTCCATTTTCTGACTATACATTTAGCACCCACTTTAGCAAGAGTATGGACTTGATGCAAACTCTTGGTAAAGGAGATCATGAAGAAAAGACAATCTTATTGAAATCAAAAGGGACAAAGGAATCCTCAAGCGCCCAGGGACTTAATTCTTTATCAACCCAAAGATCACAACAAGAGAGACATCACCGATCAAAGAGAAAAAGAGAGAGGGGAGTGGTTAGCTCACCCAGTAAGATGTATGTATCTCACTGTGAACCACAAAAAGGATAGGCCCACCAAGAAAGAACTTGATAGTCACCCCATAAAGTTTTGTGCATTTTGGCGGCCTTGTGCATGTATGTAGTGCATCTTTTGATTACTTTTATGAAGTACCCATGGATCCATATCCTTATATCACCATGGAATACATTTTTAAAATGTGTATCTCTTCAGGATTTAGCAACTTATATGCGTTACCTTCAGAGGATTTAGCATATTGAATTTTAATTGAATGTGTATCTCTTGAGGATTTAGTAACTTATGTGTGCTACCTTCAGAGGATTTAGCATGCTACAAAACAAAAGGTTAGAACAAAAATGCATAATATAGAACGAGGGAGGCCGTATATATGCCCCCCTCTTTAAGATGGCAAAGTACATACTATTTTGACATGTTAAGGAAAGAAAAGAACCAGGATAAATCCTTCTTCAACATCAAGACAATATCCATAGACAACACCTAGTCCAAGCCAAGAAGGTCACAACTCCTATGACGCCTTGGAAGGGACGAATGAAAAGAGATATCATGCAAGAAGTGAAAAAGTAACCCTTGTGAGGGATAAAACACGATTCAGTTTCCAAGGTGAGAGATTTATCAACCATGGATAAATCTTCTAGAGAGGCCGACATAGGAGAATTAAATTCCAATTGGACCCATGCCCATAGAAGAGGACCTATATTAAATATAATTTAAGATTTTTTGTTTTGAAGAATGAAATAGCCGACCCGAAAGCGGGAATTAAAATTTTCTGAAGCCCGAGATCCAGAAATATTTGAAATCTAGAACCTGGAAAAAATTCAGAAAAAGGTCAATTGTGACCTAGGTCAAGGGTGAGGTCGACCTTAACCCAGAAAGGTCAATTTTGACCCTGAGTCAAAAATCTCAGTTTCCAGTTTAGGGTGTCAGAAACATGCTGGAAAAGTGGGAAATGGGGCATAATAGGGGAAAAAGTCAGATCCAAGTCAAAGACCCATTCAAGGTGCTTGACATGACCCTAAAGAACTTACTCAGAAGGCTAAACCAGTCTACAATGGAAGTGCTTCCATTTTCTGACTTTAAAGATGTGTATTATAGGTTTTATCGATATGGGTACTAATGAGAAATCTTTATGTTTACGTTTAAATTCTTAATTTTTTATTGATAGACTATGCCATTTTAAATTTCTCTAGAAATTAGATTGAGGAATAGAAAGTTTTTTCTTCTCATTGTGTAGTTAGTTTTCTAATAGTCTTAATAGCACATTGTCTGTGTAAAGTGGGATATTCTAAGTTTATTACATGGAAACTGTGTAGTATGAAAATATGACATAGAAATGATTTAGGGAAGAGATGCCTCTAGGATATGGAACATGAGTGAATCATCCCAGTGTGCAAATGTAGGCTACAAAATTATCCTATTACGAGCAACACATAGAGAATATATCTATGAACGTACTGTTGTGCCTTCGAGAAAGGAATGAAAAGATAGAAGGCCAGTGGGATAATATAGTAAAACAAGTTCTGGGATGGTGTTCAGAAGAATTTGGTTCTCTTTCTCAAAAAAGGGAGAAGGATAGTTTCTACAGGATCTTAATTATATGGAAAGATAAATATATACTTAAATATAAATCTCGGTACATGCTTAGATTCGTATATATAAACAAACATATGTTTCATTAAATTTTGTATATATGTATATGTTTATATATATACACACACATAAACATAATATATATAAATTTATATAAATATATAGATGTATATATACATTCATAAACATTTTATATATTTTATTTTATCTCACCTATGAATATATATTTATTGTATTGAGTTATATATATGAAGATATATTTTGCCTTAGCAATATATAAATATTTTATTTCATATAATTTCATATATTAAATAGACACCATGATACCCTAATGAACCTTTTACTATGAAATTATTGAACAATGCGTTAGAAATAGATATTAAGGTTATGAGTAACACGTCATTCGAGTGGTTTTTGTTTTTAGCATAAATTGGCTTTAGAATATGCCTTAATCTAGTTATCATAATACATTTTATTTTGTAGAATAGAAATAAGGATAAAGAATGGACTGAAAATACATACGTAAAATTTTTCATACAGATGGATTAACAATAAACTAACATAAGAAGGAATAGGAAAATTTACATATAAATATGAATAACTAAGTATAAGCTTCTCCACACAAACAGAGATAGAAATGTATTTATTTGCTTCTCACTCTCCTTTAAAGTACAGACTGATATTTACTCACCCTAATAATTATTATCAGATTGCGGAAATGAATCTTCAACAATTACTATGGCTTAATACCCTTTAAGCATAATTAACTATAGTCAGCGAATAAAAAAAGGAAGCCCCAATCTATGATACATACGAATCTAATAACAATAATAGCCCTATATACCCACTAATAATCCCTTCAAAAGAACCTAGGAACTCAAGAGGTGGAATATGTAGAGGCAGAAGTTGAATAGTCTCTTATAGCGAGTTATAAGATACCCATTACCTCTCTTTCATCCCTTGTGACTTTAGCATCTAGTACTCCATAATGACTGCGTTGATTAAATTGAGATGCTTGAAGCCACAAGTGGCCTTTGATGGTGTCATAGATATTAGAAGACTCAAATCTATTATGCTTAGTACCCATAGTTTAATGCTAAGGGTTGTTTATAGGATTTTAGGAATGGAATTTCTGACAAATGATGATCATTACCGAGTAAATTTAGATATCCTCGCTATGTTTATTGCATCTACCATTCAAGTAGACCCTATTAAATCTGACATTGGGAGACTATGTACTAGAATATTCAAAAAGAAATTACTAAGAGGCCTGTATGCGGTAATAAACAACATCAAGGGTGATATGACTATCACAAGACCTAGATATTACTATTCCCTGATGATAAATGGTAAACCAACACCTTCTCTCCCTATTTTAGAAACCGAACACATAGAAAATCTTATATCCATAAGTCCTGTCATAAGGAGAAACCTAGAATTTCTATACTTCTATCTTCATGTCAAGGTATCTGAATCTGAGGAATGGTTCTATAATTATTGGCATGAGGACAATGTAGCAAACACTGACAGAGAAGGGTTCAGCGAATCAGAAGATGAAGATATCTCAGGGATTTTTAGTACTGGTTATGGCAGGAAGAGGAAAAGGATAGAGGTCTCACCCAATACCCCTAAAGATATAGAAGATACTTCCTAAATTAACGAAGTATTGACTGAAAATAAATATGCTCTACAATACTGTATTGATGTACTGTATCTGGACATCTTATTTAACAAAGTATCATATCTCTCCATTAATTAGTCTTTTGTAGCATTATCTTGATGATTTTGGTTATGTTTTCTCCTATTATGGATAGAATAAGGCTTTTAACTTAGACTTGACCTTTAAAGAATGATAGTCTAACAGTTAGACTATTCGCGATTCCACTTTATTTATTGCACAGAAGTTGTCCTTCAAATTATTCCCTTGCTAAGCACTAGATTTTTCTCGATTAAAATATGTTGTCTAGGCTCTAAAGACTAAAAGTGAAAATGTAAGAGAGAATTAGCCTTTCTGTAGTTTCAACCAATTGCAACAACCTGTAGTATAACTAAGAACCAGACTAGTATTTCCAACGACTTTTAGGCATCAACGAGGCTAGGAGATAAGTGTGTAAATAAATAAATATAAATATATATATATATATTTGATATCCATACTTAACTCATCCTTAGACTCATGGGGTATACGAACGGATATGTATCAAATAGTAGACATACACTCTCTCCATCCTTAATAAATAACAAGGATACTTTAATTCAAATAGAGAAAATATGTAACAGACAAACTAAGAAGATAAAATAGAACATATTTGGAAGGTGGAGAATAGAATAACGACAGGTGCCATCCTGCACAATAATGCCAACAGATAATATGAGTATAAGCGATAAAATAAGAAAATTCTTTTAAAAATAGGCTAAAAATAGGTACTAAGGAACGACACAGGTAATAAGAACTGAGAATATAGGAAATAGGACAAATGGAATACAAACTGGGTTAGAATATATTAATCTTACACAGGCATGGGATATATGGGAACTCTTATAGGACTCTAATACCTTGATAGAGTGGAAATGAGCTCTTGTCAAGTTATAAATACATTTGACCATACATAACATATCTAGAGGATGAAAGGAAATAGATAGCCCAGATGAAAGTTAACATGGTAATCTCTATTCTTGAAGTCGAAAGGGACTGGTATTGACTTGAGATTATAAATTACCATGCTGAGCTCTTATCCTTAGTTTATTTACCTCTAAATGCATATTTATAGGTCTCTTCTCTAATAAACTGAGAAAGATTGTAGTATTGTCCATTGACCTGATATATATATATATA
>MU225951.1:536330-556056 GCA_018584345.1 Thuja plicata | reverse complement strand
CACGGCAGCATAAACCGTTCCAACAATACACTCGCATCGCTCCTCTTCGCAACCCTAAAAAACGCTTATATCATGCGCTTCACTTTTTAGGGCTACTCCTAACGATAACCGTATTAGGGTTTTTACCCGAACCCCACGATTATGGAAGAGTGTACAGTACTCACATTTATCAGTTGCCACATGTCTTCACCTGTCATTGAATCTTCCTGACATAGCTCTTACGTGTCATAGGAATCCGTCATAACCGTTTTAGCCATGATCTCCTTACACACTATTCAAGATGCCGACACATCAACATTATTTGCAAGAAATACATTTTACAAAACAAATAATAAGAATAGGAATTATCCAAGGTTGAGACACCTTATTCCTAACAAGGATAATGTCTCAACCTTTGCCTATATCAGATTCTATGACAAATTGGATAAGTGGCAGGAGATACCTTTTGCATGGAGAAGGTGAGTGCCCAAGTTGGGTTATGACGAGTTGTAAGAGAATGTTCTATTGATAGTCAGGTTATGATGGATTCCCTTACAATTGTAAATTGTAAGTTGTGACAATATCTATGATGGATTCTTATGACAATTGTAAGATGTGTAAGAGCATCTTTCATGGCTCAAATAGTAAATTTTGGGTGACCAACATAGGAGGTTTGAATGAGGACTCATTTGGAGATGCACATGTGTCATTTGCATGTTTTTTGGTGGTTGGAAAATGGTGCCAAATGTTATACATGACCCCATCTTGTATATTCATCTAGAAGCTACCTCTTGTGTTGTATTTCTCTATAAAATGTAGCTTTGAAGAGTATGAGTTATGTCATGTTTGCAGGTGAAGTATTATGATGCCAAAATTGATTTAGATAGTTGGATTGTTGGTTGAAGACTCCTGTTTAAGAAGCAATGTACTGCTATTGTATTGTAACTCTTGTTTTCAATAATACAGTGTACTGTGATTTTGGAGTGTGGGTTTTTCTCTCTCAAAATGGTTTTTCCTATGATATATCATGTGTTCTATGGTATAATATTTATGCATGTTATTATCTCCTTGTGAATGTGTTTATGATTTTATAATAGTTAATATTTGTAAAGTTCATATTTGCACTATCTCCCCCACTAGATTAGTGTTAGGAAGCATTTTTGCACCTTTATTTCCTTTAAACAATTGTGATCTCACAAAGATATTGCAATATAAAAATGTTAGAGATTTTTATTTCAAGGAAAATATTTGACTCATATTAGAAGATATCTAAACAAATGTATCTCTAGATATTTCACTCCAAAAGGATATATGCAAGGTAAAGACATTGAAGATGTGAGATTAGGGATAACACTTGACTCGTACTAAAATGCATGTAAACATACTCTTGAGCACTAGAAGCTTCTCAATACACCATGGGAATTTGTATCATTGGGAGACAAGAAAATTATAGAATTATTATAACTCAAAGATGCACAAATACATTAAAAAGTGACAAAAAAGATAAATTAAATGAGAACAAAGGCTAAAATGCACGAGATAAAAATTTCCATATATATAAAGTTGGGGATTTGTTGAGGTAAGATAATATCCCATGCCAATCATTCAGGTTTTAGATATTTATTGGCAATCATGTTAGGAGGACCAGCTTCAAAATTCTAACAAGGGCGACACATAAAACTCTTGAAAACTTTGGTGTACAGGAAATGACACTCAAATATTTCTTCATTGTCATGATGGATGAAAAACTCTATAAGTTCAATAAAGGAAAACACTCAAATAAAACACAAGGTAAAGATAAAGCATAAAGTAGGACCTAAAAAAGAAGCCAACCAAAGACACAAAAAAAGATATCCTATAAAGCATAACAAGTAGTAAAACATTGGTTTGACAAACATTCATACAAATATTACTATCAACAAAAAATAGGGATGAACAATATGGTGGCTCATAAATAAAAACTTGACCATGAGCTAATAGTGAACATGTAAGTATAAACAAGATAATTAGAGTTCAAACTCATTGGCGATATCTCATTTTGTCTTTAACTAGAAATATTGACAATCTTATTGACAATGGAAACCCCTTAATCTTGATGTCTTTACACTATTTAGTCATTTTTGACCATAATAATCCATTTAACTATCTCCTCTACAACCTTTTTTTTTTAATATCATTATGAACCTGAAGCCGAGATAATATTAAATATGAAAAGGCTCAAACTATCTCCTCTACAACTTTAAAACATAGTAAACATCAAATAATTCAACGATCAACCATTTCAATCACACCATACCACTCCATACTTCATAAAAAACATGGGAGACCTCTCACCATAACTTAACTAAATACTTTATAAGATAAGGATTTCCTGAGATGTGTCTCACTATTTGATTTTAATGAAGACATGCAACCAGGATGTAGTAAGTATGGTAAACCGTAAGCAATCAACAATCATACGTAGTGATATCTAGAATACATTAGTTGGCAGCGATCAGGTCAAGGAAGATTGAGTCATTGCATGTGACCAAGTTATATCTCTGCCACCTTCAATGATTTTACACGAAGAAATGCTTATTATATTAGACTACAAAAGAAAAGAGATATATTAAAAGCTTAATATCTTGTTTTTCCGCACACCACTAAGAATTTTCAACATTCAATCCTGAATTTTAGTAGCTTATGACTGACAAGAAATTTACAATCTCTCCTGCCCAGTTCAATTTAACTAGAAATGGGCGAATTTAAACGTGTCTTTTGTGCTTGGTGAATTTTAATTGGGTCATGTTCAATAATCTACTTTGAAATTGACAACGGGAGTTCAAGAAGATCTAGATGGTTGGGTCATATTAGGAGAGAGCAGAGCATTTCAAAATACCCAATTTTCTGTTGATAGAGGAAAGCAAAGGAAATAGTCCTTAGGGTTCTTAGGATTCTGTACAGATGACTGTTTAAATTCCAGAGCAGCTTCTGCAATCTGTAAATGTAGCTGTAGAATCCAAGATCTTGAGAGTTCAATTCATTCTCACACTGTCCATTAGTGAGTTCAATTCATTGCCACTCTGACATGGAATTCAATTTTGAGGAGACAATGAGTAAAACTCTGATTGATCTTCAGAAACCCTCAAGTACTCTGTTTCTCATAATAACCTCTATTTTTGCTTCAACCCTCTTTTTGCTGATCATAGCCAAGAATGGAAGGTCATCCAAAAACCTTCCTCCTAGAAGTCTGGGATGGCTTGTGATAGGTGAAACAATTCAGATTCTGAAAACATATAGATGCCAGAAATCCAAGGAATGGATACAAGAAAGGGTTACCACATATGGGCCTGCTTTCACAATATCTCTAATGGGGTGCCCAACAGCGATTCTCATTGGCTAGGCAGGAAACCAGTTTCAGTTCCACAATGATGGGCACAACATTATGAATAAGCAGCCCAAAAACATTACAAGGATTTTTGGTGAAAGAGCATTGGTGAACTTAATGGTGAAGAGCACAAGAGGATAAGATGAGTCATCATGCAGTTCATGAGGCCTGTGGCATTGCAGAGATTTGTGGGTAGAATGAAGTTTATTGTTGTGCAGCATTTTGCTGATTGTTGGGAAGGAAAGGACAGTGTTACAGTAACTCCTTTGATGAAACAACTTACTTTCCAAGTTGCCTGTGATCTGTTTTTAAGTTTTAAGGACAAGGAAGAGATGGAAAGTTTGGTCAATGAGTTTAATACTGTCGTTAAGGGAATTTGGTCTATTCCTGTGGATTTGTCAGGAACTGCCTTTAGGAAGGCCTTTCAAGCCCGTTGTAGAGTGACCAAGAGGTTATCTTTGCTTTTGGAAGCTAGGAGAAGGGATATAGAGCAGGGAAAGTCCTCCCTTGAACAAGACTTGATGTCATGATTGATCACCATGAGAGATGAAAATGGTGAACCCCTCACTGAGGATGAGATCTTAGGTATTGTCATAGTTGTCATGATAGCTGGTCATGATACAACTTATAATCTTCTTACTCATCTTGTGAGAGGGTTTTCCGTGAACGCACTTATCTATCCTGGAGTATTCTTGAAGGTATTTGCTTTTTTATATTTAATTTATTGCGTTCTTATATTTAATTTATTGGGTTTTTTTTTTTTTTTGCATGTTAATATTATTCGATGGTTTTTGGATTTGACAGTGCTATAAAAAATTTTATTAACATTTTAGATGGTACTTCATGATCCACTATCAGAATGAGTGAGTTAGAAAAAAGAAAATCATTGGAGTTATCAATTTTTTTATCAAAGTTTTGGATCATACGATTTTCTATTTTTTAGCTCACTCATCATGACAATGGACAATGGAGTATGATCTGAAATGTTGATGAAAAAATTGGTAACGCCAGTAATTTAGAAACCATCAAATAATTTATCACAGACTTTGGAAACTTCATGCTTTCTAATGTTTTTTCTTTTGAATTGCACATCAATTACAAATATCTTCCTCATTTGATCATTAACATGAGACAAATACAAGCTCTTTATGAGAAAATGCACTAAAAATCACCTTTGGAAGACCAAGAACCATTACTTAGAAATCCACTTTTATTTAGAAACCACCTCCATATTATAAGCCAGCTATGGAAGACCGAGAGTCACAACTTAGAATTCTACTCTACATGTCCCTAATGGGGAATTGGAAAGAAAGCCCAATATTTTAACTATTTAAGATCAACCTCGAAGACATTCCAATGTGATTCAGTTCATGATTTCAATTATATAGCTCTTTCATGGTTTCATCTAATTGTAACATTTTCATGTTATTTCACATCAAAGCAAACAACGATCTTAGAAGGGAAAAAAACCCAATGAACATCTTACATGGGAAGATGTATGGAAAATGAAGTATTCATGGAAGGCGACTCAAGAAATATTACGCTTGTTCCCTCCTATATTTGGTAGTTTTAGAAACGCAATTGAAGATGTTGAATATCAAGGTTATGTGATTCCTAAAGGCTGGGAGGTATGATATTTCTCGCTAGAGAGTAAATTTAAAATTAAATTAAATGAATAAAATATAAGTAATGGGTTCTTTGAAATATTGTTTTTTGTATATGTTATTTATCAAAATTGTTACTATTTGTAGATTTGATTTATATATGTTGTTTTTATTGAGTAGTTTTGGGAGACAAGCTCTACGCATTGGAATGGTGAAATTTTCAAGGAGCCTCATGAGTTTGATCCATCTCATTTTGATACTCAAGTTTCACCCTACCTATTTACACCATTTGGAGGTCCTCGAATTTGTCTTGGTTTTGATTTTGCAAAGATAGAGACAATGGTATTTTGCACCATTTAGTAACCAATTGGAAGTGGTCAATGAAAGATTCGATTGAAAAAATAATGTGTAAGCCTTCTCCAGTCCTATCATGGGATTGCTAATAAATCTTCAAGACAAGGTAAAATTATCAATGCACAAATAATATCATTTTCATGTTGAAACTAATATTACATGTAATATATGTGTTTTTCATGTATTAATAAAAAAACATGCATTGTGTTTTTTTTGGAAACTGTTAGATGTAGAAAAATATTTTTTGAAGATGAGGGGATTACCAGATTACCTCCTTCCACAAAGATGTTGCATGCAACTTTGAATAATATCTTGTAGTTTTTAAGAGGGAAAGATGATGTATAGTTATGTCAAGTAAAATTGAAGACGAATAGTTATTATATGAGACTAACTCATTTATTATTTTGAAAATAGTCTTAATTATATTATTGACATTAAGTATATTAATTTTATGTACGAAGTTGAGAATTAAATATTATTAAACCTCAAAGTTCTTTTTGATACTTATATAAATTCTTTGTTAAATCTGTTGGAATCATTTGTTGTTGCACCAAAAGTTCGAACTATCAATGCCCGATACAAATGCTAGATTTAACCCGATCCACGTAAGACGGTTAAGTCATTTCACGAGTCTCTATGGAGGTGCTGACCACCAAGTCAACAATCTCCCCCTCAGCACCGACTGAGCCTTCAACACCCACTGAAGAGAGACTCAAACCCATGACCCAAGGCTCCGATACCAATTGTCGTAATCATTTTCCATTGCACCAAAAGCTTGAACTTTCAATGCCCGATAAAAATGCTCGATTTAACCCGATCCACTGGAAGCGATTAAGCCATGTCACGAATCTCCAAAGAGGTACTGACCACCTAGTCAACAAAATCATGAATCATATTATATAAAACTTAAGAATTTTTTTATTAGTTCAACTATTATTGCATAAAAAGATAATCTTTATAAGCTATAGATGCTTGGAATCTTATCAATGACGTATAACTCATGTATGCTTCAAAATGATTTTGAAGAAGAACAAAGCCCACACATAAAAGAGTTTCAAAACATGCACTCAAACCCAGCTAAATCCCTTGACCAAAAAAACTTCAGGCTTCAGATTCTTATTGTGCCATCTTCAACGTTTTTCCACGAAGAAATGGTATCATGTTAATACTAGAAAAGAAAAGAGATATACTAAAAGCTTATTAATGTATTTTCCTGCACACCATCTAAGAATTTCCATCATCAATCTTGAATTTAGTAGCTTACGACAGACAAGAGAATTTTTCAATCTCTCCTGTCCAGTTCAATTGAATTGGAGATGGTGAAATCTTAACCTGTTCTTATGTGCTTGGTGAATTATCATTGGATTATGTTTAATAATCTACTTTGAATTTGACAATGGGAGTTCGAGAAGATCTAGATGGCTGGGCTATATTAGGAGAGATCAGAGCATTTCAAAATATCCAATTCCCTTTAATAGAGGAAATGAATGGAAATAGTTTTGTGCAGATGACTGTTTAAATTCCAGGGCAGCTTCTGCAATCTCTACGTGTAGATGTGAGTGTGGAATCCAAGATCTTGAGAGTTAAGCCCGTTAGTGAACTTTCAATCATTCCCCCATTGCCATGGAATTCAATTTTGAAGATACAATGAATAAAGCTCTCATTGATCTTCAGAAACCCTCAAGCACTCTGTTTCTCATATTATCCTCTGTTTTTCCTTCAAATTTTCCTTCAATCTTGTTTTACTGATCATAGCCAAGACTGGGAGGTCATCCAAAAACCTTCCTCCTGGAAGTGTAAGGTGGCCTGTGATAGGTGAAACAATTCAGATTCTGAAAACATATAGATCCCAGAAATCCAAGGAATGGATACAAGAAAGGGTTGCCAAATATGGGCCTGCTTTCACAATATCTCTAATGGGGTGCCCACCAGTGATCCTCACTGGCCAGGCAGGGAACCAGTTTCTCTTCCACAATGATGGGCACAACATAATGAGTAAGCAGTCCAAAAACATTACAAGGATTTTTGGTGAAAGAGGCATTGGTGAACTTTCTGGTGAAGAGCACAAGACGTTAAGAGGTGCCATCATGCAGCTCATGAAGCCTGAGGCATTGCAGAGATTTGTGGGCAGAATGGAGTTTGTTGTTGTGCAGCATTTTGCTGATTGTTGGGAGTGAATTATAGTGTTATACTGACTCCATTGATGAAGCAGCTTACTTTCCAAGCTGCTTATGATCTGTTTTTCAGTTTGAAGGACAAGGAAGAGAGGGAAAGTTTGGCAAATGAGTTTAATACTGCTGTAAAGGGAATTTGGTCTGTTCCTGTGGATTTGCCCGGAACTTCCTTTAGGAAGGCCTTCCAAGCCCGTTGTAGAGTGACCAAGAGGTTACCTTTGCTTTTGGAAGCTAGGAGAAGGGATATGGAGCAGGGCAAGGCCTCCCTTGACTAAGAGTTGATGTCATGCTTGATAACCATGAGAGATGAAAAAAGTGAACCCCTAACTCTGGATGAGATCTTAGATATTGTCATAGTTGTCATGATACAACTTATAATCTTCTAACTCATCTTGTAAGAGGGTTATCTTTGAATCTACATATTTATCAGAGTATTCTTGAAGGTATTTTTTTTCTTATATGCAATTTATTGAGAATTGGTTTTGCTTTCTAGTGTGTTTTTTTTATTGCATATTATAGATATTGTCATAGTTGTTATGGTAGCTAGTCATGATACAACTAATAATCTTCTAACTTATCTTTCGATACATACTAGAAATCACTTATAGAAGACCAAGAGTCACTACTTAGAAATATATTTCTGTTTAGAAACCACCTCCACATTAGAAACCAGCTATAGAAGACCAAAAGTTGCAACTTAGAATTTCACTTTATATGTCCCTATGAGGAATTGAACTTGGTTCTCCAAAATGAAAACCCAATATTTTAATCAGTTAAGAACAACCTAGTGGACATTCCAATGTGTTTTAGCTCATGATTTCAATTGTATAGTTCTTTCGTGGTTCCATCTAATTGTAAAGTTTTCATGTTATTGTACATCAGAGCAAACGACGATTGTAGAAGGGAAAGAGCACATTTAACCTCTTACATCAGAAGATTTATGCAAAATGAAGCATTCATGGAAGCTGGCTCAAGAAACATTACGTTTGTTCCCTCCTATATTTGGTAGTTTCAGAAAAGCAATTGAAGATGTTGAATATCAAGGTTATGTGATTCCTAAAGGCTGGTAGGTATGTTATTTCTTGCTAGGAAGTAAATTTGAAATAAAATTAAATACGGGTAACATATAAGATATGGGTTCTTTGAAATGTTGTAATTTGTATGTTATTTATCGAAATTGCTACAATTTGAAGATTTGATTTGTATATGTAGCTTTTATTGAGCAGTTGTTTAGGGAAACTAGCTCTACACATTGGAATGAGGAGATTTCTAAGGAACCTATAAGTTTGATCCATTTTATTTTGACACTCAAGTTTTATTTTTACACCATTTTGGGGAGGTCCCCAAATTTGACTTGGTTTTGAGAGGGAAAGATGGTGTATAGTTATGTCAAGTAAAATTGAAGATGACTGGTTACTATATGAGACTAGCTCACATAATTATTTTTAAGAGATTCTTAATTATATTGTTGACAATAAATGTATTAATTTTACTTACAAAGTTAAGAGTTAAATGTTACTAGGCCTCCAAATTCTTTTTGGCACTTCTATAAATTCTATGTTGAATCATGAATCATTTTATATAACACTTAAGGAAACATTTATTAATTCAACTAAATTATTAAAAAATTACAAAATTAACTCATGTAGACACTCCAATATTCACCATCTAAACATGCATATGTATCATAAAACTTTTGATCAAGCACATGAGTCTTGTGGACTTAAAACATCTCTTATATTCACTAATCAATGTGATGCATATCTCTAATTAGAAAGCACATGAATCTTGTGGACTTCAAACATTTCTTATATTCAATAAACAATGTGATGCATGTCTCCAAGCAGAAAGGATACCTGAAATAATCTTATGATAGAAATAGTCATGCTACAAATACATCATGTCACATTATTTAATTGATAGAATAGAAAATCTTACGATTTTTATTCTTTTAGAGAATCTTCAAGTCAAAAACGAAAATATCTAATCACTTAAATTGATATCTAAATAAAGAAATGTGAATTATTACTAATTTTACATAAATATTCATAAAATTAAATATGTTTAAAACTGTATATATTATTTATAATAAATTAAATTACTGTCACAACCCATTTTCATATTAATATCTCAAGTGATTATTTGAATTGTAAATGTAAGTTTTCATCACCAATTAAACAACACAAGTACCATGTAAAAGGTATGATAGAAAATTATCATTATAATTTAAATTATAAAAATATCACTTTTACTATTTTTTTTTTCCTCTACAAATCCTAAAACCACCAGCCATGTGAAATATTAAGATTTTAGCCACTGGTGAGTAATTAAAATTGTACCAAACAAGTAAACAAGAAGATGACTTTTATATAAAAGAAAAAGACTCAACCGTTCTTGTGAGAGGTGTGTCTCTAAGGTATTGGTGAATTGAATGTCTCCAAATAAAGAGATTATTAACTTAGATTAGACAATTCTCCATGAAACGAATAATAGTTTCATAATACCACCTTAAAGGAAGGGATTATAAGCTAAAATTAAATCCCATTCTAGAACCTGAGAGGTTATGTTTAATAATCTACTTTGAATTGGCAATGGGAGTTTGAGAAGATCCCGATGGCTGGGCTATATTAGGAGAGAGCAGAGCATTTTAAAATACCCAATTCTCTCTTCCGAGGAAAACAAAGGAAATTGTCGTTAAGAGTTCTTAGGATTTTGTGCAAGTGACTGTTTAAACTCCAGGGTAGCTTTTTCAATCTGTAAGTATAGCTGTAGAATCCAAGATCTTGAAATTCAATTCATTCATTCATTCCCACACAGTCCATTAGCGAGTTCAATTCCTTTTCACTCTGCCATGGACTTCAATTTTGAGGATACAATAAGTAAAGCTTCCATTGATCTCCAGAAACCCTCAAGCACTCTGTTTCTCATATTATCCTCTGTTTTTGCTTCAATCCTGTATTTGCTGATCATAGCCGAGCATGGGAGGTCTTCCAAAAACCTTCCTCCTGGAAGTCTGGGGTGGCCTGTGATAGGTGAAACAATTCAGTTTCTGAAAGCATACAGATCCCACAAATCTAAAAATGGATACAAGAAAGGGTTGCCAAATATGGGCCTGTTTTCAAAACATCCCTAATGGGGTGCCCAACAGTGATCCTCACTGGCCAGGTAGGCAACCGGTTTCTGTTCCACAATGATGGGCACAGCATAATGAATAAGCAGCCCAAAAACATTACAAGGATTCTTGGTAAAAGAGGCATTGGTGAACTTGCTGGTGAAGAGCACAAGAAGATAAGAGGTGCCATCATGAAGTTCATTAAGCCTGAGGCATTGAAGAGATTTGTGGGCAGAATGGAGTCTGTTGTTGTGCAGCGTTTTGCAGATTGTTGGGACGGAAAGGACAGTGTTACAGTGAATCCATTGATGAAGCAGCTTACTTTCCAAGTTGCTTGTGATCTGTTTTTCACTTTGAGGGACAAGGAAGAGAGGGAAAGTTTGGCCAATGAGTTTAATACTGCTGTTAAGGGAATTTGGTCTGTTCCTGTGGATTTGCCAGGAACTGCCTTTAGGAAGGCCTTCCAAGCCCGTTGTAGAGTGACCAAGAGGTTATCTGTGCTTTTGGAAGCTAGGAGAAGGGATATAGAGCAGGGAAAGGTTTCCCCTGACCAAGACTTGATGTCCTGTTTGATCACCATGAGAGATGAAAATGGTGAACCCCTCACTGAGGATGAGATCTTAGATACTGTCATAGTTGTCATGATAGCTGGTCATGATACAACTTATAATCTTCTAACTCATCTTGTGAGAGGGTTGTGTTTGAACCCACATATCTACCAGAGTATTCTCGAAGGTATTTGCTTTCTTATGTGCATTTTATTTGGATTTTGCTTGCTTATTAATGTTATTCAAGGGTTTCTAGATCTGACTGTATTATACAATTTTTCACCAATGTTTTGGATCATATTCCATGATTTATCATCAGGATGAGTGAGTTAGAAAATAGAAAATCATTGGAATTATTGATTTTTTCATCAACGATTCGGATCATACGATTTTCTAATTTAAGCTCACTCATTCCGATGATGGACAATAAGTATGATCTGAAACTTTGATGAAAAATTTGATAACACAGTCAAAACCATAAACCATCAAATAATTTATCATGGACTGTGGAATCTTCATGCTTTCTAATGTGTTTTCTGTTGAATTACGCATCGATTACAAATATCTTGCTCATTCGAGTATTAGCATGAGACCAATACAAGCTCTTTACAGGTAAACACACTATAAATCACTTATGGAAGACCAAAAGTCGCTATTTAGAAATCAACTTTTATTTAGTAACCATCTCAGAGTCACAACGTAGAATTCCACTTTAGATGTTCCTATGGTGAATTGAACTTCAGTGTCCACATTGAAAACCCGATATTTTAATTATTTAAGATCAACCCCCTTTCCATTCGTTCATGAAATCAATTATATAGATCTTTCATGGTTTCTTCTAATTGTGAAATTTCATGTTATTGTACATTAGAGCAAGCTGCGATCTTAGAAGGGAAAGGGCCGAATGAACCTCTTACATGGGAAGATTTACGGAAAATGAAGTATTCATGGAAGGTGGCTCAAGAAACATTACGTTTGTTCCCACCTATATTTGGTAGTTTCAGAAAAGCAATTGAAGATGTTGAATATCAAGGTTATGTGATTCCCAAAGGCTGGCAGGTACGATGTTTCTTATTAGAAAGTAAAATTAAAATACAATGATATATATGTAAAATATAAGTAATGGGTTCTTTTAAATGTTATAATTTGTATGTGCTATTTATTAAAATTGCCACAATTTGTTTTTATTGAGCAGTTGTTTTGGGAGACTAGTTCTACACATTGGAATGAGGAAATTTTCAAGGAACCTCATAAATTTGATCCATCTCATTTTGACACTCAAGTTTCACGTTATGTGTTTACACCCTTTGGAGGAGGTCCCCGAATTTGTCCCGGTTTTGATTTTGCAAAGATAGAGACAATGATATTTTTGCATCATTTAATAACTAAATGGAAGTGGTCAATGAAGGATCCACTTGAAAAAATTATGTGCGACCCAGCTCCTACTCCTATCATGGGATTGCCGATAAATCTTCAGGCCAAGGGAAAATGATTAATGCATTATACTTTTTTGGAAGCAATTAGATGTTGAAATATATTTTGTGAAGACTAGGAGGATGACCAGATTTCCTTCTTACACAAAGATGATGGCATGTAGCTTTGAATAATAGCTTATGGTTTTTGAGAGGGAAAGATGATGTGTATTTAAGTAAAATTGAATATGAATAATTATTAGATGAGACTAGCTCATATAATTACTTTGAAGACGGTCTTAATTATATTGTTGACATTAAATGTATTGATTTTACCTACTGAGTCAAGAGTTAAATGTTATCAGGCCTCAAAATTCTTTTTGGCATTTCTACAAATTCTATGTTGAATCTTGAATCATTTTATATAAAACTTATGAAAACATTTATTAATTCAGCTATATTTGAAGAGAAACATGACAAAATTAACACATATGACATTCCAATATTCGTCATCTAAACACGAATATGTATCATAAAACTTTAGATCAAGCACATGAGTCTTTTCAACTTCAAACATCTCTTATATTTAATAAACAATGTGATGCATGTCTCTAATTAGAAACGATACCTGAAATCATCTTATGATAATTAATTGATAAGGTCTTATGATAGACAATATAAATTTGACCATGTGTAAATAGTGAACATGTAAGTATAAACAAGAACTTTAGAGTTCAAACTATTTGGTGATAGCTCATTTTGTCTCTAATCAGAACTGTTGTTAATCTGAACTGTTAACGATCTTATTGACAATGAAATAAGCACCCCTTTCTTAATCCGAACTATTTTTATGCTATTTACTCAATTTTGACCATAATAATCCATTTTAACTATCTCCCCTACAATTTTAAAACATAATATAGGAGAACCATTCTTAGACATCAAATAATTCAACAATTAACTATTTTATTTTATTGACAACACAATACTCCATACATTCAACAATCAACTATATTAAGATAAGATAATGATTTCCTCAGATATGGCCCACTATTTGATTTGAATGAATATATTATTTGGCAGCGATCAGGTCAAGGAAGATTGAGTCGTTCCATGCGATTTTCTGTGAGGAGTAATCTCTGCCACCTTCCACGTTTTTCCACGAAGAAACGATATCATATTATACTAGAAAGGAAGGAGAGATATTACTAGTGCTTGCACCAATAGGAGGTGCAGGAGTTAAGCTGAAAGGAGATTATATAATAAAGAATTATGTGTCTAGAATATATTAATTTAATTTACAATATGTTATGTATAAAATAATATTTTTTAATTTATATAATTTAAAATATAATATTGAGTTTAGGTTGATGATTTTTTTTCAAGCTATCATATTTTTCTTCATGCTTGTCGTGGTCTAATTGTAATGGAGATGTATTAGTTATTTTATTTTATATTTATATTTTAATGGTGTATATATTTGAGAGTGACATTAGATCAATACCAAAAGTTAAATAAAATAAGATTTGATCCTTAAATAAGTATGACCAAATTTTGCACCAACTCTCTTTAATTTGTAAAAGTATACTTATTGTTTGCGTTTATTAAGCAACCTAAATTGATGTAAATGAGAATATTCTCTATATATATTTTAAACACTCACAAATATAGATTTAGCTCAAAAATGGGTTGCATGATTATAGCACAGAGGAAGGGAGGTGGTTTCGTGTTCAAATCCCACACACATCATAGAAAGGGACATGCACGATTTCCCTAATTATATAAACATGTTCCCTGATATTTTAAAAAATGATATGGAGATACTTGAGGCTTAAAAGTGATAGTTTTATAATCCTAATAATTTGTCACATAAGCTTATATTGAATCAACTACTATATCAAATTTGTACAACAATAGCAAATGATTTTTAATTTATTCACATTCATTTAACATAATAAATTAAGAAGGTTGAAGACATAAATATCAATCCATTATATGACTAGGACTTATAATTACAAAGAATTATTTTGATCTAAATAATTATTTTAATGCTATCAGATTTCCACAATCCATGCTAAAAATTATTTGCTTATCTTCTTCATTAGATTGTGTGTGAATTTCTTTTTGTATGTGAAATTCACACACAATCTAATCCAGAAAATAAGCAAAAAATAATTATTTTAGTCTAAATTTTGTATAATTTTTACTACATTAATAAAAATTAGACAATAAATCAAACTTGTAATATAAAAAAATACTACGTATCAATATCAATATATTACTACGTATCAATATCAAAAGTGATTGGGTTCCGGGCAGACTCGGAGTTATTAAATGTTAATTATGAAGAGTTATGACAGATGGGGGAAGAATCCCCGTATGATGTGCAAGTACGTGAGACGTGAAGGGATTATCATTTTTAGGCCTCGTCGGCACACTTGGAGGCATAAAATTAATTATAGCATTCACGAGGCAAAAATAAGTCTCTTGAAACATCAACTCAATATCACTCAGAAACAGAGGGATTTTAGTGAGAAGCACACCAGAAATAGAGGAAGTAGAGAAATTGCTGAAATGGTGGGAGAAAGGCACAGGAGAGAGCCGGAGAAGGAAACAGAAAAATGGCGCCGGGGATCCAAGGTTTGGGATATTTTGAATAAGGGTGAAGTGACCACCTTCATTGAACGTCTTCATGGGTGGAAGCCCTTAGTTACGAAGACAATGGTCAATAGCTGGAATGAAGGGTAGGTGAAAATTGATGGGGTGACTTTTATGGTGACGGAGGAAATTGTGTCGACTGTGACTGGCATTCCCATCATTGGGAAGAAATTTTATAGGGATAGGAAGATTTCCAGCCAAGCTTTGATGGATTTTGTTAAAAATGAGGTGGAAAAGAGAGCTCTTGTAAA
Organism: Thuja plicata; assembly: GCA_018584345.1. Taxonomy (NCBI): domain Eukaryota; kingdom Viridiplantae; phylum Streptophyta; class Pinopsida; order Cupressales; family Cupressaceae; genus Thuja; species Thuja plicata. The sequence goes on along the minus strand of MU225951.1, from coordinate 540,597 downwards.
GAAGGGTACTTTCTACCAGCCGAGCTCTATCAAGCCTCTGTGGAGATTTGTGTTGCGGACAATTATCAAATTCATCTCCCTGGATACGAGATTTGACTGCATCAGCACTCATCATTTCGTGCTACTCAGCCACTTCAGGTATGGGGCAAAGATATCCATCCCTTTCTTCCTTTATTCATCCATCAATGAAAACATTAATGACTATAAGGAGAAACACATTAGCAACCCGGATTTCCATGAGAGTTTATTACTCTTAATTTATGAGTACTTTAAAGCTCGCACTTTGGGGAAGGAAACCGATTGCATGGAGGAGGGAAACTTTGAGGAGGGTTCGGGGGAGGATTACGTCCCCTCTGATACCGAGGAAAGCTGAGATATGCACTCAGATACTGAGGAGGAAGAGCCTCTTCAGACGAAGAAGGGGAAGAAAAGAGTCAAATTGGAGGCAATAAAACAACACATTAAGATCTCCTCAGACAGGGAGTACAATGAAAATGAGGAAGGGATGGAAATGGGGAATAAGAGTTCAAGATAAGAGGGAAAAATGAAACAAGGTGGGAATAAGGGGAAGACAGATATAAAGAGGAAGATTACAATCAAAATGCTGGCTCAGAATGAAGAGGCAAGCTCGGGGAAGAGGGTAATGAGATTCAAAAGAGGGAATCAGATAAAGGTGGAAACCCAGGAGGAGAGGCAGGACAGTCAGGAAAAAATACAAGAGGAGAGAGACAAGAAAGAGGATAGTCAGGGGAAGGGGAATGAGGAGGATGTTTAGAGCCAAGGTTTTGTGGAGTATGGAGAAGATCATTACACCTGCAGCATTACAGGAAAAAACAAGAAGGTCTTCTCGAGGAATTTTGACACGGTCTCTACTAAAATGGGGATAAAGAGAGAAATGGTTAAGACTTTGGTTAAGGAAAATAAGGAGGGAAGAATTCAGATGGAAGAGTTAATTGATCCTGCTCTAGTGATTTTTAGCTACAATGCGAGGGAGGATCCTCAAACGGATGTGTTGAACAATGCAAAAAATAGTGCCATTAATAGCTATAGAACAACGAAATGGACCTACTACGAAATCTATGAGCTAAAAAAAAGAATGGACAGGATGGAGAAAGATAACATAATTAACAACAATAAGAACATTGCGGAGGACAGGGAGCTGGATAGCAGAGTGACCGAACTGAAGCAAAGGGTTGAAAGCATTGAAGCCTCATTGGTTAAAATTGTTGAGCAAAGTTACAATATACTAAAGGCTTCAAATGATAATATTAAGGTGATCATCGACAAATTTGAAGAACAAAGAGGAAATAAGGAGGACCGACCGCTGAATAGTGATAGGGAGAAGCTTCTAGAAGAAGGAAATAAGAAGAGCACAAGAGAGGCCTCCAAGAAGATGGAAAACTAGGAAGCTGACAAAGAGCTGGCCGACCTAAAAGAAGCTGCGGGTAGAATGACTGAGCTGGAGATACGGGCTGTTGAGATTCTCAGAGATATTTCCTAATTCACACCCCTAGTTATATGTTCATGGTCTTTTTGGGTGTTTGTCCCTAGCTTTCTATTTTTTCTGGGACTGTTTTGTTAGGACTGCCTGTTTCATTTTGGTTGTTACTTAACGTTTATATGCTCTCGATTATTTTACTTACTTTTGTAGGGTTTCAGGTACCCATCAAAACCTGTTTTCCTTAATAAAAAAAAATAATATTATTACATTTTAAACATTTCATCAAATAAAATATAAAATTAAATAAAAGATGACATAAATATAAAACCTTTACAAATATACATATTCAAATAAAACCAAAACACAATGATTTCAAGCAAGTGCTAAAATAATACAACCTTTTCAATTGCAAAACGTGTATTGGTAATCTATCCATGTAAATTATGATTTACTCAACTCTTATAACTAAATAAATATAACATTTTCATGCTTATAAAACCCATTGTGTTGCACCATTTTTTCTATAATTAATGTAGTCATGCTCACAAAGCTCTTAATGCAAACAATAAGAAAATGATGTTCGATGGACTACCAATCAATATAGTGTACCCATCTTCCAAATAAATATCCCTTTTTGTTATAAGGAGATAGTGCTCAAGACAAAGGGGCAACAACACTTCAAAAATAATCAGGATCCCAAACTATTTCTGACAATTTTCATAAGTGATCGACACGATGGGTTAGATACAAATGTGTCTAGACTTGACATTTCCTCCATTAGTGATGTTCTTCTTGGCACTGTCATTGTCTCTTTTGACATCGATGAAGATGCGTGGATGACTCTACCATTTCATATTTACTAAGAATATGTAGGAGAAAGTGGTTCTAGTCACTCGTTCATTTTCTGGAATTGGAGGAGTGGGTGTTTTGAAGAAATCCCACTATGAAATGTTCAATTGTTTTGTAAAATCTAAGATGCATTGAATTTATGCTATGTTTGATGGTGGTAAATGGCTTATCAATGTGTCAAGAAAGGAGCAAAATTGGTAGGTCACCAGAAAAGAAGATCATCTTAAGGTAGCTACATGAATTGAGAGGAAGCATCTATGTTTCATGGAGTCTTTGAAAAAGCCCTTTGAGGAAGAAGTCCTTTGAGGAATCCTTCTATGGGAGCTATTATTATGAATTTAACTTGGAAAAGTGATTATTTTTAAAAAACTAATCATTATAAAAAGAGAAAAAACTTAAATATAAAAAATGATTGATAAGGAAACACTTCCTTTCAAATTTTTATGGAAGATTCAAGCATATATATAACAAATATGATTTTTTTTGTCAATCTTTCAAATAAGCTTTCAAGACTTAGATTTCAATAGAAAATAAGCTTCCAAAAGATAATTAAAACTAAATATTCTCCAGTAAAAAAAAGTTTAATCTAGATTGACAATACCTCTTTCACTTATATAATAGTAATAATTTAACCAACCAAATAAATATACTCTAAAATCAGATAGATAGAAACTAAGATATCCACTCTTAGGTTCAAATTTATTAAAAATATGAAGTAGTTTTAATGGTTGAAGACAATGTCCTTAGGAACCAATTAAAGCTTTTCTTCCTCTTCCTTTAAATTGTGGAACTCTCTAATGGTGAAACGGGCCTAAACTTGACTATAAATAGTTGAGTAAATGTTTTTTGTTTGTATTGAGATGTGTTTGAAAAAATAGAATCTTTGAAGTTATTGGTGGTCTTAAATTTTTTGTTGAAGCTAGAGTTGTTCAATAGAAATTTTGGATCCTCATTAGAAATGACAAAAAAGGTATTCATAGAAAAACTATACTAGGTTTAGGTTCTGAGACAAAAACAATATTCCTAAAGATAACTTACCAAAGATAAGCATAATCAATGAGAATTTAAAAAAATATAATAGGAAAGCTCATTCATGTAAAGGCTCATGCTAGAGATTAAAAAAAATACATTTTCCTTTTTTGGAAATAACTCGTTCACTAGGGAAGACTCTAGTTCACTACAATTGATTGGATGTTTGTTGGGGTGAGTTGATGATTAAAGAAACAAACACATGTATTGTGGCTAAAAACAAAAAAAAATTGCTTAGAAAGAGCCTACACACATTTTTAAATTGACTTTGATTGGCTACTATACAACATTTGAGATTGTAAAAGGTTAACAAGATATTTTTGTCACACTTAAGTTGAATCATAACTTATATTAAGTTCATGTGAGACAGGTTTATGTGTTGGATTAATGGATAATTATCAAATTGTCATGCATGTCTCATTCTTAGGCACTTATAGACTTGTTCTGGGTATATGCACCAAGATGGGGGACCAAAAAGGTGCCAAATACCTTTATGGTCCCCATACGCACATAGGGCGCGTGCCCTATAGGGTGCACGCCCTATGGCTTGGGTAATCCAAGCCATAGGGCGTGCGTCCTATAGCCCCCGTGCCCTATGTCTTAGGAAATTCAAACCATAGGGCATGCACCCTATAGGGCATATGCCCTATTAGGTTTTATATAAAGTTTGGGCAGCCACTTTTGTGGCTCATTTTCTTTGCCCAAACTTGCGGCTTTCCAATAGTTCTCTGTATAACAACGCGTACGCGATTCATTGTGGATTTTTCTCCATCAAATTGAAGCAAAAAAATGGCTCCACGATGTCATCAAGGTCAAACTGAAAGAAGAGGTAAGTGATTCTACAACCATGTATCTTATTTGTATTGAAATTTAGGTTTAATTTTTAGTTTTCAATCAAATTTGATTGTTTAAGTTTCTTGTCTTAAATTTTGTTTAATTAGACTTTTA
>MU225951.1:523069-533561 GCA_018584345.1 Thuja plicata | reverse complement strand
GTTTCATTTCATAAACCTAGACTCGTAATTTTCATTCCAACACCTTAATGAAATGATAATAGTTCATATAAGATCAAAAATATCAATCCTACCCAATTTTAGTCCTATTGGAGCATTTTGACCACCTGGACCTATTTAGGGCACTACAAGAACGTTAAGGGATGCACTAGTACATTGTGGTCCTAAATATTCGAATGAGTTGTGAAGCATAAAAAGGTTGTTCCTGACATTTACACATCAAATTGAATATGTTAGCGGAGATGATTTGATGTCAGGATGAGGGTTTTTCAAGATATGCAATGTTTCAGCTTTCAACTGCGCAACATCGCAAGTTTTTGCATCAACCGAGATTGAGTCGGAAAATGAAAATGAAAGAAAATATCCAAAATCCAAGATAGGTTATCTCAGGCCTCCATGACACGGTCCTATAGCACTTGATGGCTCATCGATACCCCTTAGGAGCTCTGAGAAATGGACTCTTGAATATCGACAATTTTGTTGCCTGGTGCACCTTGAGGGACACTTGGCTCCATAGTGGTCAGCAACATTTGAGCCTCTTCGCCTCCGTGATAGGGTCATTCCTAGAATTCACCCCACAATCTAGAGTTTTTGGCAGAGATGGTTTGATGCCATGATGAACAGTTGTCAAGATATGTAATGTTTCAGCTTTCAACTGTGCAACATTGCAAGTTGTTGTATCATCTGAGATTGGGTCGAAAAATGAAAAAGAAAGAAAATATCCAAAATCTGAGATAGGTTATCTCATGCCTCTATGAAACGGTCCTATAGCACCTAATGTCTTGTCGATACCCCTCAGGAGCTCTAAGAAATAGACTCCTAAATATCAACAATTTTGTTGCCTGGTGCACCTTGAGGGACACTTGGCTCCATATATAGAGGTCGGCAACGTTTGAGCCTCTTGACCTTCATGACTGGGTCGTTCCTAGCATTCACTTGGAAATTTGGAGTTGTGGTGGAGACAATTTGATGCCACGACGAGCGGTTTTCAAGATATGCAATGTTTCAGCTTTCAACTATGCGACATTGCAAGTTTTTGCATCAACCGAGATTGGGTCAAAAAATAAAAAAGAAAGCGAATATCCAAAATCCAAGATATTTTATTGCATGCCTCTATGACATGGTCCTATAGCACTTGACAAATTGTCGATACCCCTCGGGAGCTCCGAGAAACAGACTCCTGAATACCGACAATTTTGTTGTTTGGTGCACCTTGAGGGACACTTGGCTCCATAGCAGTCGGCAACATTCAAGATTCTCTGCCTCTATGATAGGGTCATTCCTAGCATTCACCCAGCAATCTGAAGCTGTTGGCAGAGATGGTTTGATGTCAGGATGAGAGGTTTTCAAGATATGCATTGTTTCAGCTTTCAATTGCGCAACATTGCAAGTTTTTGCATCAACCGAGATTAAGTCAGAAAATGAAAATGAAAGCGAATATCCAAAATATGAGATAAGTTATCATAGGCCTCCATGACATGGTCCTTTATAACTTGACGGATCATTGATACCCCTTGGGAGATCCAAGAAACAAATTCCTGAATATCAACAGTTTTGTTGCCTGGTGCACCTTGAGGAACACTTGGCTCCATAGTGGTTGGCAACGTTTGAGCCTCTCCGCCTCTATGAAAGGGTCATTCCTAGCATTCACTCAGAATTCCAGAGCTGTTGGTGGAGACGGTTTGATGCCACGACGAGCGGTTTTCAATATATGCAATGTGTCAGCTTTCAACTACGCAACATTGCAAATTTTGGCATCAACCGAGATTGGGTTGGAAAATGAAAATGGAAGCGAATATCCAAAATCTGAGATAGGTTATTGTAGACCTCCATGACACGGTACTGTAGAACTTGATAGATTTTTGATACCCCACGCGAGCTCTGATAAATAGACTCCTGAAGATCGACAATTTTGTTGCTTGGTGCACCTTGAGGGACACTTGGCTCCATCAACCAAAAAAATCTACGAAATGTAGACTCACCTTCATCACCTAGACCCATTGTTAGCATTAAACCACTAGACAATACATCTCGCATCTTACAATGTTGCTTGTTCTTTGTACTTTAATTCTTTGTGTGGTAAGGCCTTTTTTATACATGCACCTATACCATCATGCTCTCCCTTTCCATGAATGACCTCTGTAAAATTCCACATATATTGAATACCAGTGTTCGTATGCATCCTGCTCAACCAATAAAACATCCAAGAATTCTTGAATTGTGATGCAAAATTTTTTGACCATATGATGTGTCGATGATATGATATGCTCCTATTACTCAAATCACCATAAAATAGATGAAAGCAACCATGTACAAACTCTGTAGAATGTGAACGATCATCATTGATGTAAAAATGATACTCCCTCAATATCTTACTGTTCTCCTCTGTACTGTCAAGTGAATGCATAAATGCTATATGAACAAATATAGCAACTTGTTGAGAGCTATAATACTTTTCTTGCACCTCATTTTGTGGTTGTAGAGTGTAGTTCTCTGAGAAGTCGACAACTGAAATAATGGTATCAAGTGGGAATGTGTCCTTTCACAACTTGAATTACATATCCAACCATCAAGCTCTATGTGTATGCCTTGCATACTCATACACAATATTGTCACAAAAAATACTCATGAACTGATACACTGGAATCTTTTCAATTACTAAATCACATCTTTTAGCCTCCTTTCCATCTTTTAGGGCATATGCAGCTGCCTTATATTTTCCAAAATCCACTTTTTCATTCCCAATTGCATGTGTACTCTCCATATGTTAACAAATTGGAAAATGTTGCAAACCACCACAATCTATGCATGTACCATTCAAGCATGCGAGCTTGTAAAATTATAGTAATTAATCTCCTTGAAAATGTAGGTTGGTCATTTATGTTACAATCCTGCAAAACATTGTTAGAATGCAAATCTACACATATATGCTTATAAACATCAAAATGGTTAGAAAATTCAATATGTACCCTACAAAAACAAGTTGTGCATGTGTGATTTATCTTCACATAAAAAGGTTTAGCCATTTCAAAATATCTTTGACTACTTTTAAATTGAGGATACGCATGTATAAATTTTGCAAAGAATTGTGTTTGAGTTGAATCCAAAAAATGTTTTTGATGTGGAATGCGGATTTGACTACCAATCCTCCTTCTTACAACATCTCATTTATTGGGAGATACTCATGTGTTATTCTTCCAAAAGTCTTCAATGATGGATTTTAAAGCTTCAACAATTGATTTATCCTTCCACGGTAGTCTACCAGAAAATGCCCATAACTCATTGTTATTTGGATCTTCCACTCTTTGACGCCTTCCCACAACTCTCATTAGAGAATTTCTACTTATTTTCAATGCTTTGCTTGTCTTTCTAATGAGTTGAGATTCCTTCATTTGAGTGCTTACTATTGTTGATGTAAGTACATGTCGTGTGACATTTCTATCTTTTGTGCGTGATGTAGAACCCACACTCTCATATGCAGTCATTAGATTCTTTACAATAGATTTTTCACTTGACTCATCCATCGTTCTTAGCCCAAGAATCTTCATGATGGACATAAATTTTAGATTTCTCATCATTTGAACAAATAGTTGACATCTTCCTGTCATATTTAAATTCTCAAAAAATAATCTCCAAATACGGATAGCATATTTTTGACAAGTACGCTTGGGAATCTTGTCAGACATTTGTTGCAAAATGTTAGTATCAATATCTATCAATTATTTTGGCTTTATGTAAATTATTCTAGGAGGTGTTTTCAATTGTTGAGTGGCCTCAACATTACAAACTTCAACAACATTAGGTGTCAATTATGTACCTTCAATCGAAGATGACGTGCCTTCAAATTGAGATGTTAATGGTGTGCCTTCAACATGAAATGATGTTGTGCCTACACCTTCGGATATAGATAATGGTGTGTCTTCAACATGACACGATGTTGTGCATACACCTTTAGATGTAGATAATGGTGTTCCTTGAACATGATCCAATGGTGTGCCTTCAAGATGATACAAGCGTGTGTCTCCAACATTGGATAGTGGTGTCTCTTCAACTTGGGAACTCATAGATGATGTGCCCACATCTTCATAATTCAATTGTCTTGTTTCACACAAGTTTCTCATATGTTGCCTTTTTGTTTCCAATTCTAATTCTCTCTTACTTTCTATCGATGTTTCATGTTCCTCATCCAAAGGCAAATCTTCTTCTATGGTATACAATTTTTTTGTGTTCACGAAGTTGTCTCATTCTTTCCCTTTTCTTCTCTTTGTCTCTTTTATGTTCTTCTGGTGTTAGAGTCTTTTCTCGTTTCCTTGGCATGATGATGATTTCTACATATTAGTTCATTACAATTTTCAAATTATTATATTAATCTATTACAAGAAGTAAAACTTTATAATATCAATCTAAATTATATTAACTCAAAATATAATAGAAATCTTTTACAATATGTTAAATTATTTCTTCAACAAATCCATATCATAGCAATTATAAACAAAAGACTATTTATTCACAATTCACATGTAAAAAATAAAAAACTTATCTCAATGGATCAATTTTGGTGAAGAATGATTGACTTTCGTTCTTCGATGTTGACTTTTGAACAAAAATGTGTTGCAAATTGATAGAATATACTTATTTGTGATTTTCAACACCATAAAAAGCGAATATTTGTCGAGCAGACTGTAAAAAATAGATAGCAACAGTTAAAAGTGGGCCTCTTTCACGAGTTTCTTACCTTTATTACCATTTTTTGTGTTCTTACATAGGGCGCACGCCCTATGTTAGACACACAAAATGAGAGAGAGAGAGAGAGAGTACTTGTTTCCCTTCTAGTATTTGACATAATCTTGTTTCTCTTCTAGTATTTGGCATTATCTGTAACAATCTTTGAATACTTGTTTCACCTCTAGTGTTTTATATTATATATTAATCCAGTGGATGTCACATGTGCAAATCTCATCGCTAGACCTTGTAACAATTCGTGTGCATGTGTATCAGGATAAATTATTTTTGGTATGCACGATATTATTATTGCATGTAGATTCTCTGTGAAGTGACCTTTTTGACTACCCTGGGTCTCATGACATGTTTGTCCAATTTTCTCTTTTTAGTTTCTCTAACTCAGAGCTTCAGAGCTAAGAAAGATTGCAACATGAAGTCGTGGCAAACAATGGCAAACAACCAAGGAATTCTCGAAGACTATTTGTGGAATTCTCAGAGAGAGAGAGAGAGAGAAAGAGAGAGGTGGGAAGAGAGAAAAAGAGAGACACTCTCTCTCTCGATAAAGAGAGATAGTCTCTCTCTCTCTCTCTCTCTCTCTCTCTCTCCTTTGGTCATTTTGTGTCTAATATAGGGTGTACGCCCTATAGTGCATATGCCATATAGGGCATACACCCTATAGTGAGTATAGGGCATACTCCCTATAGGGTGTACACCCTTTTAATGACATTGATGTTTACCAACCCTAAGGCTTAAATTTTCCTTGGAGTTCCAACCCAAAGGCCTGGAGGATTTAAACACGTCTGAGACGTGTTTTCCAGCAAACATACAAAAAAATATTTTTTTGTGTGTGCTCCTCGTCAGGTTTGCACGTGGTTCAATAACAATAAAATCAGATGACATGATATTGTAGATCTCTCTGACAGCTATATAATGATGTAATTTATTTTGAATTCTCATTATGTTCAGCGTTTCATTTTTAATTTCTTTTTGAAGTATGTTCAATTTTTGTCAAAAACCAACGTGTATTCATTTGGGCTTAGATTTTGGCACGTTCATCGAATTTTGAAAAAATTTACATTTTTCAGAAACTAGACTCCATTCTACACACTTAAAAAAAAAGAAGTTTTGATTTTCAATTAGTTTTCAATGATTTCTAGGGGGAGCACACAGAAATTTAACATTTTTAGGATGTGTCCTCTTCGGAAAATGGCAAAAAATCACACTTTCATAAAAAAATTAGTAGAAAAATCCAGGATAAATTAGGTGATGTTAGCTAATTTCTCACTGGAGTGATTAATTTTTTTTAAAAAAAGTTAACATTTTAGGGGGAGCACACTAGACACTATGTTATGTTTTTTCATAAAAATCAGTACCACTTTTTGTGCTCCCCCTTTTTGAGGGCCTTTATCTCCACCATTTCTAAAAACAATTAGTAGTTTAGAAACTAGATTTGGAGTAGAGAAACTCTTGTTTTCGTCACATTTTAATATTTTGAGTGTAACTATCCTCAATTTCTTGTTGAATTTCAGAGTTTTATGATTTCAGAAAAAAAAGTGGCATCTTATACCCTCTTTTTGGTCCCCCATCTTTGTGCACTTACCCTTCTCAAAGAAGTCAACCAAAGATGCAAAAAAAAGGAATCTATAAAGCATAACAAGTAGTAAAATATTTGTTTGGAAAATATTCTTAAAAATATTACTATCAACAAAAATGCAAGCAATGCACAATGTGGTGGTTCATAAATAGAAACTTGATCATGAGTTAATAGTGAACATGTAAATAAACAAGAACTTTAGAGTTCAAACTCATTGGTGATGGCTCATTTTTCTCTAGCTAAAATTGTTGGCAATATTATTGACAATTAGATAAACACCACTTAATCAATCTTGACCTTGTTTACACTATTTACTCAATTTTTGACCTAGTAATATATTTTAACTATATCCTTTAAAACATAGTATATAAGAATTACTCTTAAACATAAAAAATTTTAACAATAAAAAATATGTTTTTGCCAATAAAAATAAGATAGGTATTTGCTACTTTTATGTATAAAAAATATCAAAATCTTGTAAAATATGTAAACTATGTGCTATTTAAATAAAAGAGTGTAGTAACAAACAAAGCATACACGTGGGTTTGAATTAACATAATAAAAAAATATTTAATTTATAAATATAATAAAATACAACTCAAGTTTTATGTCATCCAAGATTAAAGTCAAATCATATCCTCATTGTCCAGATGAATAAATTTTTAAAATTAAATTATCATATCTTACAATAATAAAACACATATAAATATATATATATTTTAAATACATCTATTTCAAAATAATGAAGATATCAATCATAAAATATTGTATTTTTAATGACGCAATTACAACATAACATTCCTTACTTTATTAAAGATGTAATATACTTAAATTAAATATTTTAAGAGATTGTTTTTTTTTTTTTTTCATTTGGGAGTCACTACTTGATTTAGATTTAATGTAACATATAAGAAAAGAGTTCAACTTATGAATATAGAATATGCAACTCAAGTTATGTGTCTTCAAGCCTAAAACCAAATCCTATTTTTATTACTAAAATGAATCAATTTTAAAAATAAAATTATCATAACTAAAACAAATATAATTAATATAGATATTTTAATCTATTTAAAAATATTAAAGATTTCAATCTTGAATTATTTTATTTCTGGCTGACAATACAATACAACATGACAACATTAGTATGTCATACTTCAATTAACAATTAAAGAACTTAATCTCTCCAATCATAGACATTTCAAACTCTTTTCTCATTTCATCAGCAAATTCCTTGTATAAGGTGTTATTTCCTCCAAAAATAATATCATCAACAAAAATTTCAGCAATCAAAACCTTGTTGTCACTGTCATACTTCAAGTAAATATTACTGTTATTACTTGTTCTTTGAAATCCTATTTTGATTAGATAAGAGTGCAACCTCTCATACCATGTGTATAGTCAAAAAATGGAAGCACTTCCATTGTAGACTGGTTTAGCCTTCCGAGTAAGTGGTTTGGGGTCATGTCAAGCACCTTGAATGGGTTCCTGACTTGGATCTGGCTTTTTCCCCTTGTTCTGCCCTATTTCCACTTTTTCCAGCCTATTTCTGACACCCAGACTGAAAAACTGGGACTTTGACCTCAGGGTTAAGGTCGACCTTGACCTTGAGCTAGGTCACAATAGACCTTTTTCAAGCCCGAGGTTCAAATTTTAGAATTTTAGGGTTTCCGAATGTCGGTCTTTGGAAAAAGTTAATTCTTGCTTCCAGGTCGACTGTTTCGGTCTTCGGAACGACAAATCTTAAATTATATTTAATATAGGTCCTCTTCTAGGGGCATGGATCTAATTGGAATTTAATTCTCCTATGTAGGCCTCTCTAGAAGATTGTGCCATAGTTTCATATAAAAGGAAGCTTTCTTCTCTCATTTTCTCTAACCACAAGATCCATCAACAATCTAAGACTTGATAGCCATCATTGCAAGAATTCAAAGACTTGAAGAGTGAGATCCAAAGGTGAAGAAGCAATATTTGAAGCAAGCCAAGTAGCCATTGAAGCATTCATCCATTCTCAAGCACTTCTCAAATACTTCTTTCATCAAGGAGATCCATTGGTGGCCATTGAAGGATTCAAGATCCATGGAGCCCTCTTGTTGAAGATTTCTCCATCTATATTCCTCCAAGCCTCTTCCTATTCAAAAACCCATTCAAGATTGGAGTTGAAGATCTACAAAAAATTGATTGAAGACATCCTACATTCTACATTCTACATTCTACATCCTTTTTGGTGCATACATACTTGTGGATTCATGGATTCGAATCCGCCACAAGCATTTCTACAAGCAAGGTGAATTTGTTCGTTTACTTTGTTTTACTTATGAAATTTCAATTATACTTTGAGGTTAATTACAAAATTGGGGTTTGACCAAGGTAAACCCCTCCCCCCCAACAAAAAAAATCCATTTTCCTTGTAGGTACAGGTTCAAAACAGTAGATCGGAGTGCAGATTTGGATACCCTTTTCGGCAAACTTTTGGGATCCAAAAATAGATTTCCTATTGGAGAATTTTTTGGTCGATTCTTCCCTAGGTCGGAATTAAAAATTTTGGGTCAATGGTGACATTGACTTGAGGGTACAAATCAGAACTGTGTCAGAACGGAAAAATATTTTTGGGTTTTGTTCATCTCTGCGTTTCGATTCCAGATCTGGTCTCAGATTTTCCAGAAACTGAGTGCACACCCCCAAAAATAGTATTCTTCAGATCTGCAACATTTCAAGGTTAGGAATTTTCTCCTATCCATTTCAATTAAGGTTATCAATCTTTATAAATCTATTACACTTTCAAATAAATAAACGAGTATTTAAGATCTTCCTCTTTGCTCTTATTTCCAAATGATTGATTCATTTATGCATTGATCCTTCCTTTTGGGTTAATCAATTTGGATCCTTCATTTGTGTATCTAAGGATACAAGGAGAGAATCTTATTTACCCCCTACATTTCAAAACACATTCTTTAAGTGTAAGATAATAACAAACTAAAACAACCACACATATGATAACCATATTTCTTATCTTACATTTTGTTGAACCCGATAGACAACTCTTTCTTTTTGGTGTTAGATTTAAATCTTTTATGTTAGATCTTGTATGCATATTAGATTAGCTTTCTTTTATGTTCTTGCATTTACATTTCAAAAATTAAAAATCAAAATCTTGTGTTTCCTAAATTAGTTCATTTGCATTGCATTGGTGTATGAGCTTTACCACTTCTAGTCCTACTCATAGTATACCAGTTAGAAGAAGTCGTAGACTTATGGGTTCCTTTGATCACAAGTCTTCCTCTCCTTTCCTTAGGATCTTAGATGATAATTTGATCACTCATGATTCTAATCCTTCTATAGAGCATAAATCTTCTCACTCATCTCATGATGAGGATGATGCTTTAAGATTTCCTCCTGAACAAGTGCAAAAAATTTCAAGCGAACTTGATAAAATGGGAAATTGGCTTATTCAAGAAAACCATAATCAAGATTCCATCCAAGATATAGAGGCTCTTAAGAAAGTCCTTCGTGATAGTGATCAAGGTATTAATCTCTTGCATGGTATCACTCATATTGTGCATTTGAATGTTAAACCTTTAGCACAAGAGGCTCAAGATTTAGGATTTACTCCTCCTATCACTAGTAAGGGACCTTCTTCTATTCCTTTACCTATCATTCGTACTTATACTCCTCCTTTGATGACTACATCTCTCCCAATTTCATCTATTCCTGTGAGTGTTCCACCGATATCTCTACCTACCTCACAACCTTCATATCATAGTGTGCCTTTTACTTATTCTAATCCCCTTCCAAATATGGCTCCAAGTGTTCCACCAATTGCATCTTCCATTCCTTCCACTTCCTACACTTTTCCTAGTGTTCCTAATGTTTCTATGCCACCTATGTCTTCTAATGATTCCACAATTATTAGTTTTGCTCAAACTATGTCATCTTTACAACAACAACTTGCATCCTTAACTCAATCCAAGTTTAGCATTCCTACATGTGACATGGGTAGTCCTTTATCCTTAGAAATTATTCATGCTACTGTCCCTCAACAAGCCGATATGCCTCGTCTTGAGAATTACAATGGTAAAGGCGATCCTGTTACTCATGTTAAAACATTTCAAATCCTTTGTAGTGATTATGCTCATGACCATAGGATTTTAGCTAAACTGT
>MU225951.1:483603-499161 GCA_018584345.1 Thuja plicata | reverse complement strand
CCGTTATGTGTATATTTTATTGTTACATAGGATATTGGAAAATCATAAAATTATGATTTTGGTTTATATTGGACTTATATATGGTTATTCATTGTTACAATGAAAAAATTCTATTATGTTAACATTGTATATCTCACAACCTTAGTAATTCATTTGGAAGGCACAACGAGAAAACACATGCATTGGGCAGAGGTATGGAAACCATTTGTTTGGGCTATGTAGTTTAATTTTGTTAAGTATAATGGCATCATTCAAATATTGGTCGATAAATTATATAAGGAATAAGGTTGGTATTGTCTTTGAAATAATTTTTATGGAATGAATATTTCTGGTTGTTGACTCTTAATCAAAGAGAGATCAACATAGTATTATACTTCTATTTCATATAACAAAATAAACTTTTTAATGATATAAATTATTCTATAAGAATTATTGTGTCATTTGTGTTGGCTTCCTTATTCTTGATGACCTTTTAAATTGTGGTTCTTCTTGTTGCAAGATCTATATGTTGTGGTTCTTCATATGTATTTAACTTCTAGAGTACATATATGCATGAGATTAATTAGATATTATTACTATAACTTTATTGTTAAATAACATAAGTTCACAACATAATTCTTGTGTCATGTGATGTATCTTTTATATAAATACCTGACCATTTGAGTGAAAATGTCTTCTTTGACTGAATCTGCAATCAAAATGATCAACGATGGGAGCTTGCAACTACAGCCACACCTCCAAGTCATAGACATTGTTGAGCTTGGGCATAACCTAAGATCAACAACCCGATACAAAATGGATCTCTATGATGGAATTCATAAGTAACAAGCATCACTACCAACAAAATATAATAATTGCGTGACCTCAGAACAAATCCTAAAGGGATCTATAGTATTGCTCAAAGGGTATAGTTGTCCTACTATTTGCAAATCAAGGTAAGCCAATGTGTTAAATCAATATATCAAACAATATCTACTTTAGTTGGACATCTATCATTCTTAAAGCTATATTTTTGAGTTCATTCCAATTTTTAATGCTACAATTCAATATAATTATGTAGGTGGATTGTTGTCTTAGAACTAGAAATCACTTGCTTGCACCATGATATTATTGGTGAGCTCACCTTCATATTCAAAGAACATGACTTACTACAGAATGCCAGGAGTTCAACTAATCCATCTACAGATCTACCTGATAATGAAACAATACCAAAACTACCTTCTCAAAGGGTGTTGTTTGGGATTTCATCACCCATAAAGAAAAAATATCTCAACCCCACTATTGCTCCTATTAGAAGCTTGAATCTATTCCAAACAAGGTGGCTTATAAAGGGTCGTGTTACAATGAAAAAAGAAATGCACCAATTTAATACACAAAAGGGGAAAGGAAATGTCTTCTCTTTTGATATTATAGATTGTGATAAAAGTGAGATACATATCACTTGCTTCAACAAAATTGCAGATATCCATTACATGAATATCCATCTTGGAGCTATATATACAATATTAGGTGACACTGTTAAGACAGTGAATAGGCTATACAAAAAGCTTAATAGCCAACTTGAAATTCTTTTGCAAGATGATTCAAAGGTTTCTCGAACATATGATGATCTCACATTTCCTAAACATCATTTCTCCTTCACACCTCTTAATGATATTGTGCACATGGCCAGTAATTTCCTTGTCAATGTTATAGGAATAGTCGTATGTGTAGATCCAAGCTCCACAATAAGGAGGAGAGATGAGACATAAGTTCTTAGAAGAAGCATTTAACTAATGGATATGTCTTCATGCACTATAAATGTAACTTTATGGGGTCCAACCACTCACAAAGAAGGTGAAAAGCTCCAAGAATTATACCATTTACACAATGTTGTTGTTCTTACAACTACAACTGGTAGAGTCACATAGTATAATGGAAAGGTGATAAGAAATCTAGTTAGTGCCCATCTCTTTATGGACCCAAACATAGATGAGACAGAAAAACTAAAACTATGGTTTGAACATAATGGTAATAACATCATCTCATCGTCTACACAAGCTATAGATGTGCCTCTACAGATACAAAGGAAAACAATTGTTGATATTGAAGAACAATCTATGCATGTGAGCCAACCTATTCAGTACATTCTTAAGGCAACAATACAATACATAAAATCAAATTCAGTTTACTATCCATCTTGCCCCCTTGAGCCAAATGGTAAACAATGTGAAAAAAAGTTGTACAAAATGCTGATGAGACATGGACTTGTTCAAAGTGCAAAGATACATGTTCAGAATGCATATACATATATATAATTCAACTAAAGCTAGCGGATCATACATGATCACTATGGGCTATCGCTTTTGGTGAACCAGCCACCACTATTCTAGGTATGTGGGCAAAGGACTTGTATATGCTACAGTTCAACCAAGACATAGAAATTGATGCCGAGACAATAATCAATCAAGGCTTCTTTAAGTAGTTTCTCTTCACTATCTCCTCTATATATGATTCAAGTGGTGTTCAAGGTCGACTAAAGTCATCAATCACCAAAGTTGACTTGATGGATCTTGTTGAAGAAAACACTTCCTTGTTGGAAAGAATCAATGATATGCACAAAAATAATAGTGTCTGATTCTACGCCCATTGCTTATGTTATGCGCATGCATATTGGAAAGACTATAGATATGGTACATTAACATATTTAATAATTATAATAGCGAAAATTTTCTATTATGGTTTTGGGTTCATTTTTAAAGATAATTTGTGTACTACTAACTATGTAATTTATATATTATTGTATACAAAATGAAAACAATGTGCATTTTATTTAATAATAATTCTTGTATATTATAAGAATTACAAGTTAAATTGTTTACATAAAAATGAAGTCTCTACTCCATTTTGACAAGCTATTTATTTCTATTGCATGGTGTAACTACTTAACAATATTATTTTCCTGTTTTTATATATTTATCTTCTCCACTCAAACACATTCTTTTCCCCATTTGCATGCATATTGAAACAAGTACTCCCTTGTTTACAAATGATGAGCTCCACCCCACAAAAGCCTCAACCTAGCTCCTCAAAAAATGAACATCAACGAATGCAATCTCGTAAAAGAAGTTAGGAATACTATGCTCGCCAAAAAGAAGAAATAAGTGTTCGACGACATCTACAATGCAAAGAGAAAAATAAAAACCAAGATGTCAATATCCATCCCATGACAAAAACTAATGATGACTTCACCATAGCTTCTAGGCGATTTCACAATAGGATAGACACATTGTCAAACTTGCAAGTATGCACAATATGTAATGAATGCTACCTTGGAATGTATACTAGTTCAAAATACAATGGTCCAAATTGTGCTAGGTGCTTTCATGAGAAAGGAAGACATTGATTCTCAGAGTGTAACAATATGGATCCAGGAAAACAACCATCAGTATTAAAAAAATTGACCCAAGTCACAGAGATGCTCATAGCACGAGTAAATCCAATAGTTCAAGTAACACATGCTCATGTCGGCCAATATAAATATTGTGGCCACACAAATAGCTTCTTGCAAGATCTTAAAACAATAGAAAAGTATCTCCCACATAAAATTACAGAACTTGATGTCCTAAGAGTTCGAATATTCCATACACAAGGAAACTATTATGATTGCTATATAAGTAGATATCGTGTATGGGCTGCATTACAATATAAAATCAAATATGACCCATACTACAAAGATGTCCAAATAGATGTTGAATCTCTAAAATAAATCCCTGATACAAGTGTAGACATTTCAACCATGCTTCATACCATTAATGTTAACTATGAACATGTGGTGTCACCAAAAATTGAAACTATGTCTATTGATGGTGAAATTAAAAATGAAATAACATACTCATCATCATTTATGGCTAGATTACCAAATAAACTACATGAACTGGATATCATCAAACAAACCTTGCAAATTACAGATGAAAATGATAGCGATATTGATTGGCTAGAGCTTGACCCTTCTCCAATAAATGAATACAATACTGAGGGTCTTCTAGACATGGCTTTTCCCACACTTTTCGCAAATGAAATTGCATTACCAATGCAACCTTGTTATTGACAAGTTGAGTTGCATGAATATGTGTTACACTTAATGAGATTTCATGATAGCATATTTGGAATTCATCCAAGGTTTCGCTATTTTGTACTAAATCTAATGACGCAACATCGAAGTTAGGGACTTTCTGCTGTATTTGTTAAGAAATATTTGGAGGATTGCATACCGATGACAATTGATAGCATTCATCTCCACATACAACAATTGCCCAAAACTCAACTTGCAGAAGAATTGATGCATTTTGGTTCTTCCTTAAGGGGGACCCTCTCATATTGGAACAAATGTCATGGAGATATTTCAAACATGATAAACCAGCTAGGATCCCCAACTCTATTCTTCACATTTAGTGCTGCAGATACTAAGTGGCCAGAATCGCAAAGATTATTTCCAAATTTCCTGCAGTATAACCAGAGAACGAACAAAGAATGCACAAACAATATTATTAATAACCCACATATCACATCACTATTTTTTCATCAAAGATTCACAATATTCCACGAAGAAGTGCTAGAGAAACTCTTTGGTGCAACAGACTACTGGTATAGATATGAATGGAAACATCACGGATTAGGATACATACATGGGTTAATTTGGCTTCCCAATGCACCAGACATGGACAAACTTGTAGTTGTGGAACGAGCAAAGTTATACTTTGATAAATATGTGAGTGCATGGAATCCTCGTACGTCAACTAATAGAAACAATACATGACATTGAACCTTGCAAGAAGACCCTTGCCTGCTAGAGACAAGTGATATCTTTGAAAGAGATACACTTTTTGACTATGAAGATATCCTCAATCGTGTCCAACGACACACACAATGTACTGAAGCAACGTACCTACACAAATGAGGTAACATTTCAGAGTGTTGATACAAAGCTCCTTGGTCTGATGTGCTATCTCATCTTTAAGTTGAGATGAAATTGGACACAAGACATACGCCCCTACATGTAATGATGATAGATTAAATATACATAACCCACAAATTATTTCCATATGGAGAGCTAATATGGATTTTCAACCAGTTGTGTACAAAATGCTCATTCTTAAATATATAGCCAAGTATGTGTCAAAGGAAGAACGAAAATCAGAGAGTTATATTGATATTCTAACATGAATATGTAAACAACAAGCATGAGAAGACCAAGCACTAGCAGTATATCACAAATTTATGGTTGATATTATTGCAGACCGTGATATTGGTGCATAAGAAACATGCCATATGCTATAAAAATTACCACTTGTTTTATGCAGTCGCTCTTTTGTAACACTAAATGTTGGACGCAAAGTAATCCATTAGATACAAAAAAATCTAGGCGATAAAACAGTACTAATGAGATATCTACACTCCTACATACAATTCCCTGTTGAGATGGAGATGATAACATTGATTGAATCTGCCAGAGATTTTTTGTTTTCAACCACTTGTAAAGTGTGTAAATGGAAAGCCGAAAAACAAATCGTGGTTGTCAATGTATTTCCCTAGTTCTATAATATTCCAGATGAGGCTTCTGAACAATTTGAGACATTTTGTTGGAGTGAGCTTCTTCTATACAAACATTACCATGATATTTCTATAGATATTGGCCTAAAAAAAGATGTCATTGTTGTAAATTGGAAGCAAATGAATTCAAATAAATACTATGTGTGACATGTTGACCGCCTAATCAATATAAAGGTTTCCCATGAAGAAGATGAAGAAATTGACAATGAGGTAGAGATGAGAAATACAATTCAACTAGATGAATGGGAGTTGCTATCACAAATGGGGCTTTTTAGTGGTGAAAACGTAAATGCCCTTGAAATTCTTGGTTGACGTGACTTTGATAAGATCCACAAATGGGATGAATGTTCTATTCCTCCACATTTGCACTGTATTGCAGAACATTTCATAAGTACAAAGAAGATGTCCCAAAAAAATGAATAGTCCTTATTACAAGGCTGCCATCCATCATATCCATTATCTCCCAAACAAGAACTAGCGCTTACCATTATTAAAGAGCATTATAGTGATAGTTCCTTCAAACAACCCTTGCACATGATCATACAAGCAACAACAGGTATAGGAAAATCATACTTAATATAGTGCATTAGACATGCACTTTAGATATTAGCATCAAAAACTAATAATCCGCTCCTATGGGAATTGTTGCATTCAACATACATGCCTCAACTATACATGTTGCTCTTAAGATACCTATAAGAGAGATGAAACCACTACATGGACAATCACTACTAGTATTCCAAGAAGAGATGAGACATATAAAATACCTCCTTGTCAATGAGATTAGCTTCATAGGACCAACATTATTGGTGAAAATAGATATGAGATTGTGTGAAGCATTCCCCCATCAACAAAAACTATGCTTTGGAGGAACATCTATAATTCTTGTTGGTGACTTGGCACAACTACCACTTGTAATGGAAAAACCAATGTACGCATCACACTCCAATGCCAAATTCCTATGGGATCAATTCAAAATAGTTATCACATTGACAACCATATTTCGCCAGTAAGGTGACACCTAGACACAAGTTGACTTTCGTCAAATACTACATAACATGCGAAATGCAGGAACAACTGAAGAAGATTGGGAATTACTAATGCAATGAACAAACTAATTAATATGTACTTTTGAACAAAATGAGTTTGACCAGTCAATGCACCTTTACTCTACAAACAATCTAGTTGGCATGCATAATAAAAAAATGCTAAAATTACTTAATCTTCCTATTGCACTTAGTATTGCTGCACAAACACACATGAAACCAAACAATGAAAATGGTGTTTCCCAACTTCCCCTAGAACTCTTGATGTGTAGAGGCCAACGAACAATGTTAACAATGAACCTTTGGATTCAAAGGAGCCTTATAAATGGCTCTCTTGGGGAAGTGTTAGACATTGTGTACACAATTGGCTCTAAACCCCCAGATTTTCCTATGTATGTAGTTGTCCATTTTGATACATACAATGGCCCACCTTGGAACAAAGATGACCCAAAAATTTCACCTATAACACCTATATCCCTAGGAAATCATAGACAAATACCACTATCCATGGCAAGGGCAATCACAATACACAAATCCCAAGGACTGGCCCTCTGCAAAGCAACAATTGATATAGGTAAAACATAAAGACAAGGGATGACTTTTACGGATATATCAAGAGTCAAAACATTAAATGACCTCCGTATAGAACCACCATTCTCCTTTGATCGATATGCAAGAATGAAAAATAATCTATACACAATTATCAGGAAAAAGGAAGAGTCTCGACTGTAGCATCTCTCATTATAGAACAACAAGGTACAAATCCTCACAAATTTTTATTATGCATGCCAAGGTTAGTTTTTCAAATAATTCCTTTCCTTCATTCACAAATGTTCAAATTTGTACATTTTTTATATTTTCCACATCGATCCATCTATTCACTCCTCATAATAAACCACTAACTCCTTTTTTCAATGTGTAGGTATGCAAGCAAGGAACGAATCAAGAAGGTTTACCTACTCTCATTCTTACAATCGCAAGGAATCATCAATTCTTCAAAGTCTTTAGAAATTTAAAACTTCAAGCAATGAAAAAAACCACTATATAATACATATATTATTAAAAAAGAGGAAAAGGGAAGAGTCTCGATTGCAACATCTCTCATTATAGAACAAAAAGTTACAAATCCTCACAAATTTTCATTATGTACGCCAAGGTTAGTTTTTCAAATAATTCATTTCCTTCATTGACAAACGTTCAAATTTGTACACTTTTATATCTTCAACATCGAACCATCCATGCACTCATCATAATAAGCCACTAACTCCTTTTTCAATGTGTAGGTATGCAAGAAAAGAATGAGAAGGCTTACCTACTCTCATTATTACGATCGCAAGGAATCATCAATTCTTCAAAGACTTCAGAAATTTAAAACTTCAAGCAACGAAAAAAACCACTATGTAACTGCGTCTTGAAATTAGCTTTGAAAATAGTCTATTTTGTGCACAAAACACATGAATATACAACATTTTGTTTTTGTCCATGTATCAAATACCTAAAAATTTGTAAAATTAAAAAAAATATATCTACAATATTGAATAATCCTACATGATATCTTTGAGTTAAGTCCATTGACAAAGCTAAATTTAAGAAAGTTTGAATCTTTAAATTTATTTTACTTTATCAAAAGTATTAACTTAAAAAAACTAATACAAATTTAATATTTGAATTAGTATGTTATTTAGATTTCATTGTTATATAAATTCATTTTTCAAAGTCACTAAAATGGTCTTTTTCTTTCAAAATTAATATTGGGAAGTTTAACTTAAAATAGGACAACTACATGTGTTGATGACTATTGCATTTGTGATTGAAGACAATCTAGGAAAGATGACGACTATCAATGTCATGTATCAAATACTTGACAATTTGTAATATTGAAAAAAGATTATATCTACAATATTGAATAATCCTACATGATATCTTTGAGTTAGGTCCATCAACAGACCTAAATTTAAGAAATTTTGAGTCTTTAAGTTTATTTTACTTTAACAAAAATATTAACTTGAAACATATTATACTCATTTAATATATGCGTTAGTATGTTATTTAGATTTCATTTTCATATAAATTCATTTTTCAAAGTCACTAAAATGATCTAATTCTTTCAAAATATATGATAAGAAATAATAAAGTGACTTCTTTTCATACACCATCAATTAAAATTTATGAAATATTGAACTATCGACGTATCCCTTGCACCTCCTTCGTGTGCAAGTGCTAGTATAGCTCATTATCTAACAAGTTTCATGCATATTATGTCACCCTTCATGCTTTCATGACCTGGTCTTTATCTTTGCATCTTTCAAGGTGGAAGGCTTACTAGTTTTAGCATAGTAACTTTTCTTATAATTCTAGTTTTTCCATGACTTCAACCTGTCTTATAAATTAGGTCTCTAGCTTGTGAATTCAACATAGTCTCATTGTTCATCAAAATAATTTAGGTATAAAAGGTGTCATATAAATTTAGGTTCTTGTCATATAATCTCACAACAATTGTTGAAGTATCTTTTTATTCACATATGTGTATAGTATCATTACATCAATCTCATACACATATAAAAATAAAAGATAACATTTAGTTCTCCTGTAAAGAATATCATTACTCTTATCGAGCTAACTGAAATAAAGAGCCATAAAGCTTTAAACAACTATTTGAAATGATGAAAATTTATTTTAAATAGTTCAAGAAACAACAGCTCCCATATGCATTAAGAGAGAATCTCAAAGAGATCACATGATCGAGTTTGATTTATGTTTCTAAATAACAGTTCTTGACATTATAAGAAAATGAACTATCTTGTTACATTCAAACATCATGAACAGTTGAGAACACTTCTAATTAAGTGAAACATTCATGCAAGTTAAATGGTTTACATTCACTGAACAATCCTTTCTTGGATAGAAAATGAAAGATACATTGTTTAATTCTTGTTATGTCAATCATCTTTGCTCATAAATATAAATAATTACTACATATGAAATATAATATTTATAGGCTATAGATTCTTGCATTCTTATCAATGACTTATAACTTAGGAGTTTAAATTTTAGGCATTCTTCAAAATGATTTTGAAGAAGAAGAAATTAAGCCCATGCGTAGAAGAGTTTCAAAATATGTACTCAAACTTAGCTAAATCCCTTGACCAAAAAGACTTCAGCCTTCATATTCTTATGTTGCAATGGCAGCTAAGGCCAAACTCAAATTAAAAAACCTTTTCAATCGCTAGAACCAACTTACCATCCATGCATAGATATTAAATGCATAATAATCATCAGGTAAAAACCCCTGAAAATTTTGGTTTACAAGAAATGATAGTTTCAAATATTTCTTTATTGTCAGGCTGGGAATAAGTTTGATATAAGGAAAAACAATCCAATAAAACATAAAGCAAAGATAAAGTCAAAACTAAAACTTTAAAAAGAATTGTTGACAATCTGAATTGTTGGTAATCTTATTGACAATAGAATAAACACCCCTTTCTCAATCTTGACTGTCTTTACATTATTATTCAATTTTGACTATAGTAATCCATTTTAACTATCTCCTTCACAACTCTAAAATATGGTATAAAAGAACTATTCTTAAACATCATATATTTGCCACTTAACTATTTTATTCAAGCTAAAATTATTCATTAAGCACAAAATGAAAGAAGTTATCTAATTAGATATGAATTCATGAAACCAAATGAACAACATACGAGTGCAATTAAAATTCTAAAATTATAGACCTCTTGAGCTCAAAATTCAATCCTTTAATGGAAGAATTTAAGAAATGAAGGGTTGAGTTTGAATTGTGAGGAGAGGTGAGGATTGAGTCTTTGGTGATCCATGTGAGTGAACTCTCATTGGTTCATGGATTGACTTTCCATGTGCAAGTTGAGTTGTATTTTGAGAGTTTATTAATTCCCTTTTAATTAATTACTTTAGCCAAGGATTTAATGGGGTTGATTTAATTAAATAGGCCAAGGTAATTAATGTGAGATAGTGATGAGATCACTTTGATTTTAAGAAATTACTTTAATTTTTGGCTGAATTATGCCAATAATTGAATAGTTGAACTGACATAATTGAGGGTATGATCACATTTATGGAAAATAGGGTCTTTGTTTAAAGTAGACCAAATTAGGGTGATTACAGGGTGTTGTTTTGGTCTTTCTATTCCAAGAGGAACGAGAAGATTCCAATTTGTAACCCATGGTGTTTGGACATAGCTAAGCTCATAGTACCCAATGTATTTGTGGATACTGAGCTAATTGATGCTTTGATGAAGAATTATAGATTTGAAACTAGAACTGTGAGAAAGGATGATGGTACCCCTATGTTGTGTATAATTAAAAAAAATGATCTAGGAATGTTTTAGGTTTATTATTTAGGGGATTTCTAGAATTGACAGGGAGGGTTTCCACACGGACTATGAACGCCTGATCAAAATTCTTGGTTCAAGAGAAGTTTCCTTCTTTATGAATAGGGAGGACCAGAATCAAGTAGCTAGGACGCAAGGTAAAGCTCCCTTTCCTACAACTAACTTTATGTATTTTTTTCAAAGAACCTATTGGGCTTGAGGACAGGTGTTGGGTGAAGAAAAAAAGGATAAAATGTGAGTGAACATGATGTACTTGTGCTTGAGAACCCAAAATGTCCATTTTTCTCATGAATATGACATAGCTGCTAAATTGGAAAGACTTTTGAACAATCAGTTGCTGGAATGGAAGAGTCGGGGTGTCTTCAAACACTATTATTTAATATATCACATGATCCTATTTCAAAATAATAGTGCTTTCCAAAATTCTTTGTTACTTACCACTATAGATAGTCATGGCAATAGAGCTCCTGTGCAATTATGGTGCAGAGTATGGGATACACATAGAAAAGATGTTGATTATGCTATGTTTCATGATAGATTTGCAGTCTGGATGCTTAGAGCATTGGGAGAACAAGTAGTAAGGATCCATGCTTCTATTAGGGAAATTTTGAGACCCATGGAGACTAAACCAGAAGAAGGCTTCACCCAAAATTTTGTTGACTATATTTTCAGGGGTGATTTCATAATATTCAAAGTATATAGGTGTAGACAGGAGCCTCATAAATTGCCAGTATATGTACTAGAAAGAATTGCATTCTTGGAATTTATATTATAATTACTGTGGTTGGAGAAGGAGCTCATTTATCTAAGAAGGAAAGAAACTTTCTTTCCTAATATTATAAGATTTGGTGGTTTTACTATAGGTGCAGGAACTTTGGAGCAGACTGCAAGAATACTTGAAATCATTCACAAATTACACAAAGACTCATTAAGGTGAAGACTCTTTTAGGGTTGGAGAAAGATAGAGTGCTTAAGGGTTTGCCAAGATTCCATGATGAGGAAACAGACAAGATCCTCAGATGTGAGTTATGGATTAGGGATTTTGATAACTTGAAAGGGAAAACTATTTCAACTGATGAGCCAAAGCCTAGGCCACCTCCTAGGAAAAGGATAAGTAAGTTAATTATTAATGATTTAGATTATGATTCACCTCCTACAAAAATACCTAGGGGCGAGGAGTCACCTCTTGTTCCATATGATGTGTCTGAAGGAAGGGGAGACACTGAAGAAATTGTTGCCACTTTGAGCTCGATGTAAGGAAAGAATACGAGGTAATTCCTTCATATCCTATGTCTATATTAAAAGAATAAGTTCATGTATACCATGCTCAAATAAAATATGATGCTAAGGAAAATACCATGGGCCTGGGAGATGAAAGAGAAGCCATTACTGCTAGGTTCATTGAAATTGATGATTTTTTGCAAACCCAAGAATTCAAATATTTTTGGATACAAGTGAAAATGAAATATTTTGAAGAGAAGAAAAAGATCAGACTTATGGGGGTGGAGGAATTAGAACATTAGGGAATTATAGATCAAATGTTTAAAGAATTGAATTTGGGCAGTATTGACTATACAATTGAGGAAGCTAGGGAGATGTTTAGGAGGAGTGATGAAATCCTAGTCCCTGAGTTAACCCTCAAAGAAATACTCATTTTACACCTAGTAAGAAAACAAAATGATTCTTCTTTGGTTGCTGAATTTGATGCAAAATAAAATATTATGGGCTCTGGTTATAATCCAAAGACTCAAATCTTAGCTACTTGGGTGAGTTTCAAGGGTCCCCATAAACCTAAAATGTTAAGTTTTGCAAGAGATTATGAGCACACAACTATTGTTCAAACAATGGAGGATACTGACCCCCTTATGTATGCAAATGAATTGATGTTTCAATCCATGTTCAATGAGGATCAAGTTAAAATGCTGAAGGATGAATTAAAAATTTATGTTCATAGACAAGTGGAATTGAATAGGGTGATTAATGAATTATATATTAAGCTTGCTGATAAAGAGAAGGAAATACAGAAACACAAAGCATCTAAGTCTGAGAAAGATCTTATTGTTTAAGAGAATGATTAAAAAACATTAGTTGAAAAAACACATGAGATCAAAGAGGATGTGGAAAGTGCACTTAGTGCCAAGTTGAAATAAGAATTCTCTGTAGAATCATTCTTTACTTTGGAAAAGGTCTTATCATTCAGAATAAAAGGTATAATTGAAAAATGTGAAGATGTGCATCAAGGCTATTGCTTGTTGAATGACATGCTAGATAGATTATAAAAGCTAGATCATAGCAAATAGATGGAGACCATCATCATTTGAAATTACCAAAATCTATGATGTTACTCAAAGAGATCCAGAATCTCCTACAGAGATTAAAGAAACAAAGAAGATTGTGGATGCATTGTTTGATGAGTTGGATTACGTTGTATGAGAAGATGCCTGAGTTTAAGAAAAGTTAACAACTTTTGATACCATTAAGCATTGGACGATCCCTACATTTATAGATCCTGAAGGATGGTTCAAAAGCTTTGAATTAGAATGGAAATCAGAATATCAAAGTATGCCTTCCCGAATCATCATTCATATAAAGGAGGATCAGAGTTTCTCTGTAGATAAGTTCAATTCATTTCTAGACAGGGTAATCACATTGGAGAATAGGTTCTCTAAATTTGTAGTATAATTCACGGTTATTACTAGTAATAGGTGGAGACAACACCTTCTCACAATAACTTACATCTTGCATTATCACTAGCCATCCTTTGCACATATTTCTGATTGGGCCAAAGAATATCTTGGGTCAATAGTGGGTAGCACCAGCAAAGCTGATTGATTCTTCAAGAATGGAGTGATCTTATGTTTTATCTTTTGTAGCTTTGGTTTTGTGTTTGTTTGTTGTTTTTGTATGTGATTATTTTGTCTACTTTCGTTTATTTAGGATTAGTGAATTTGAAAAGGCATGAATGTAAATAGTTGGAAGCTTGTTGCTTTCCCTTTTGGAGGGAAAACAAAACCGTGTAGTATAAATTATAAAATGAGTGACAGTAGAAAGAATAGACGGTGTAATTGCTTTTCTTTTTTACATTAATAAAATATACCTTATTTTCTTGTCCAATGCATGACTAAATTTTTATAGATTAATTTCTCTGTTATAATCAATTTATGAATTGTTGTTATCTTCAAAACTTGTTTGGTTATTTGATGTTCTATAATATCAATTCAAAGAAAATAGGAGATAGAAGCAAAGTGTTGTCCTTCTATTTTTTCTATTTAACTCGTTCCTTAAATAGGATTAAATTCAGTTAAACAAATTCAGATTGCGGGTTCATATCATCCACATTGATATTGGATAAGTGATAATATCAATCACCTTCATTGGGGCTATTGTCTTTCAGAGAGAACATTAGTAATTTAGAAATGTTAACCTTTTCCCAATTGGATAAGGGACTGGCCTATTAATGTTGAGGGAAGCAAGAAAGTATTTGAATTCTTAAAACAAGTTTTATTTATTTTTATGTAGGAAAGATAGTAGTAAAATATTATTGGTGAAATATGAAAGGTCTATGCTCTTATAATTTGGTATTTCCACCCCAAGTTCATGAGTTCGGAAGGGAATCATTCATATTTTTTATAAAAATCTCAAAGTTGAGAGAGATTTTTGAGAGTGGGTACACCCGCCTAGGTTTTGTAGAACCTAAAGAAGTAGGGGATTGCAATTAACTTATGGTTGAATCCCATCAGATGTCCATGTCAATTTGGAGGGTATTGATAATATAGCCTAGAAAGAATTGTTTCCTTCCAATCTATTGATTTGTGACCTAACAAAAAACACAACAAACAACTTATGTATATTTATCTTTTTAAATCTATGCCAAAAGTGCAGCTATCAACTCCAAATCAAATTACGTTGCAATAGTCATTAGAGTGATCTCTTCGAGCAAAATCTTTGACTCACTGTCAAATTCAATTTTGGCATCTCTACTGATGGTTTCTTTAAACCTTCTTTGTGAATTGTACATTTCAGTTGTTAGTGTTGATGTTTTGTATAGCTATGGTGAGGGTCATAAATGTTGACATAGGAGACCACTACACATTATGTTTGATTATCCTCCCTAGCTAAGAGGGAGTGTTAATGTTTGTAGCTTCACTCATATGATCATTAGAATACATATAATATATGTTGATTAATAATAATATATTATATATATTATATATGTTATATTATTATTAATAATATGAAATTTAATATTCAATATTAAATTATTATAGTATTCTTAATTAATAATTGATTGATGAAACATAAAATATAGAGTGCTATTACATTTGCAGCTATCCTAAAAATTTAAAGTTGGTATCAGAGGCAGAATACAAATGTAAGAGAGTAGTTTGTTGATGGTGAATGTGTGACTATCTCAGAAAATACAGTCTCAGTAAAAGGACCATATATCACAAATCCATTGTTGGATTTTGCTAAATTTTGGATATGTTAGTGAAAAACTAATTCCAGAGAATCTCACTGGAGCGATTGGAAAGAAAGTGTGGGGTTCAAAAG
>MU225951.1:448833-473979 GCA_018584345.1 Thuja plicata | reverse complement strand
AAAACAATGAGTATACATATGATACATGTAAATGACTCACAACATCCAAGCAAAGAAAAAATATGAAATCACTATATTGTTAATAGTAGTTGTTGTCAATCATTGTCATAGTTTGTTTTAGACAACATAGCGTTTACTATTCTCTACAAGAAAGGAATTGAACTCTGTGTGTGTGAACATAATGTCTATGACACAATAAGAAAGAGGATTATTTTTTCCCCTTAGTTCATCACAACAAAAATGACAAGAAAATAACATAAGAAACAATTTAAAATAATTATTAGAGACAACATGTAGATGGATTGAAAATAGAATGCTTCACACCTAAAATCCAAAAGGATCCCATGACATCATAAGTTTATAGATTTGAAGATGTTAAAATGAATGAGAATACTAAATGTACAATGGGCATACTCTTTTGCAATTTAGATGCACACATGTGCCCTCAATTCATCTAAAGGTTGGAATGATACTACAAGGTTTTGATACAATATAGTGTAGAGGTTGTTCAATTTTACCACTATATACCATAGAAATCAACCAAGACAATAACATAAAAAAATTAAACATGTACAAACTTACAATTTTTCATCAATAATTGATATTTTAAGGATGCAAAAACTTTCAAACCAATACATAATAGATTTGTAAAATGTATGAGGTATCATTTTAAATATATATATATTTTTTTATCTAATATATCTAACATCAACATTTTGGATCACACTCTTTGTTACATCATTAGGAAATTAGAGAGGTCAAATACTTTTAGCATTTTTTGAATTACACTTCCTATTCATGCTATTATCAGGATAGAGAGTTGAAAGAGTATTAAATCTCTTTCATCTCTCTAACATCTTGAAGATGGATCATGGATTGTGATCCAAGCCGTTGTTTCTAAAAATATTATACATAATCAAATTAAAAAATAGAGCCCTATTTTAGCCTATTATAGTTGATTAAATGTGGTTCATGCTTTTGATTTTTTATTTCTAATGTCTACATGGGTATAGTATGGAGATGAATATGTCTTCAATTATACTATATATATATATATATATATATATATATATATATTCAAAATACATTAAACTAAGGTTTATAAATTAGCCTCCAAAAAACACTCGCCGTCCCAACCAAGGATGAAAGGAATACATTCCATTCAATGCACAATTACGTTGGCCAACATGAAAACACCACTTTCCCTCTAACTACAATGCCCTATTCTCTTAGCACCAAACCACAACCATGGCACAAAAAAAATTAAACATGTACAAACTTTCAACTTTTCACAAATATTTTATATTTGAAGGATGTCAAAACTTTGAAATTAATACATAATATATTTGCACAATATATGTGGTATAATTTTATATATTTGGATTTGATTTTATTGTTAGGAATAAAAGTACACAAGTCAACTGAGAGGGGGGGGGGTGAATCAGTTGTAGTATAGATTATTAAACTTTAAACTTTATTAATCATATCAACAAATGTAGATAATAACACAGTAATAGACAACACCATAACACAAGATTTGTTGTCAAGGAAACATTGTTAAAGGTTTTAGACCTATTAGGGGGTTGTTACTGTTCAAGCTTAGAATTGTCACCCTAAATCAGGCATTAGGGCTACATGACAATTCCATCCTCACAATGGAAACTTCCTCTAGTTGTGGGTAAACTATGGATGAGGAAGAGTCTCCAGATTCTAGGTCGGTTCCTATTTGGTATGGAATACCACCTCCTGGTTTGTAACTTAATGGGAAAAGGGAA
Organism: Thuja plicata; assembly: GCA_018584345.1. Classification (NCBI taxonomy): domain Eukaryota; kingdom Viridiplantae; phylum Streptophyta; class Pinopsida; order Cupressales; family Cupressaceae; genus Thuja; species Thuja plicata. Next base: position 472,204 of record MU225951.1, on the reverse strand, counting down.
GAAGGATTTCAAACTGAATGGGAAATGGGGTGATACACCAAAATGAAATCATACTTTATTTGGAAAAACTAATGCAGTAATCCTAACTCATATACCACATTTTGATACTTCGAATCTCTGATCAACATATAGGTTAAAAGACTTGGCTACTAGGGTATAGACCAAAAAATAACTTAATCAGACAAAAAACATACATGTTCTTCATGAGGTCTAGATCTTGTCCACATAGAGGAGGAATAATAAACATTCACTTCTCCTAGCTACCAAAATGAATAACACTTATGAAGAAAGATGAAACAGGATTATGAAATCAAAACTCAAGAGCATATATGAAAAATAGATCATCTGCTTTATTATCCTCCAAAAATCTAACAAGTAGGTTACAAATAGTATCTCCAAGGCATCAAGGAACAATGAATTCAATTTGAGCCTTTTCTCCAAGATCTTCAACTCAATGGATACAAAATGCATGAAAAAGTGGTATAGGAACAGAATAGTTCACTAAAACCTCTTTTCCACCAAATCTGAACCTCTAAAAATGAAGTAGAAGGTCCACTAAATAGCCCACATGGCTAATCTCGAAAATGAGATCTCCCTCCAAAAAGACCCTCTCAAACAGATAGATCATCCCCAAATCAAAGGCTAAAATGATGCCTAAAATCCAGCCTAACAACTAGCTCCTCCAAAATAGCACATCCCTAAATCTAAGGCATGGTTAGTGCCTAAAACCTAGCCACTAAAATCCAATTCAAAAATCTAAGCCTTTACTTGCTTGCTCTAAATTGAATACATCTTAGCTATATCAAAGAACATATTTAAATACCCCAAAAAATATAACTAAGGTAAACCCTAAGATGCAACTCTAAATATCAAAAAACCTAACTTGAAGTGTGTGTCCAAACCAACCTAATTTGATAGCCTATCATTATGGTCAACATGATCTATTTTTGAAAAATAACTAATCTCCCACAAAATATAAATGTATCCATTAGCTAAGTAGTTGTCGTGGCATGTGATTGACAGGGTCTTTATTGTGGACTCCAAAATTCTATTGAATTTGACATAGGCCTTAATAGCCATTTCATTTTCACAATTTACTATTTTGGGAGGAAAATAAGGGTTTCTTGTTGTTTCTGTGTGTCGCCATGCTAAGAAGTTCATCTTTTCTTACTGTTTTCCTGGCTTCACCTAGCTCGAGCTATCAAATGCCATATTATATGGCGCTACACATGCACATTTGGTCTTCACTGTGAGAGGGAGTTCGATGCCGCCATGTTGTATTCTTCTTGTAACTCGGCCTCTGCATTTTGGTGTGATTTAGCTTTGAAACTGGCACTTAAAACATAACTTTCATCTAAAACTTGGGCGGATTGGGCGACATTTTTGAAGTTTGAAACCATGAATGCTGGCATTTTACTTGTACCTTTGCAAGAGGCTCAGGCTTCAGCAATTAGAACTCGGGCTCTCCACTTGGGTCCACCACCACTTAATGGTGTTGTCATGGCACTTCAAACATAGAGAGCTTGGGCTCTTCAACCATGGCCTCTCTGCACAAACACCACAGATAAGTCGCCCTTCACTCCTGTTCACTTTGTCTTCTTCTGCTATTTAGCTCACCATTTATTGTTACTGTTGAAGTCTGTAACTGAGAGATGAACTCAGGTTCTCTTTATTGTCTCCACTACATTTTTAGAAGGATTGCTCCATGTATTCTTGCTAAGACATTAATAAGAGCGTCCAGCTGTGATTTTAAACTTAAACTTTATCTTATGTTGGTGTATCATGTTGTCTTCACTCTCACTTGTCTGGCTTGACTGGTATCTTTGAACACGATCTCATCTAAAACTTGACACTTGCTCTGTGATTGGAGCACACTACTTTGAACTGGAGTCTCATTCAAAACTCAGGCTATCTTTTTTTCATTATAGTGATAACATAACATCACCATGCCTGAAACTTATTAAAAACATGTGGAGGCTGTGCTATATTTGTTAAAATAGAGATATTGTGTGTTATCTGCATCTTGTCTTTGATTGAAATTGAGCTCTATTTGAATAGTGAGCATGTCTGCTGGACCTACACTTTGCAATGTTTCTTTACTATGCTAAAGCATCAACTGTGTCTCCTTTTCTGCATCATAAAATCTGCAGCCTCACTTTAAGTCTTGTTCTCTGTTTGATCATTTTTGTAACACTCTTCTTGGAAGTAAATACAAAATATCTGCAAGCTGTCATCTTAAATAAGAAATGGACTCCATAGCTTTTGTTTTTGTTGTAGACTCCATTCATTTTATCTGTTATTTCCCATGTTTTCATGCTCGAACTGTTGTCATAAGCTGTCTTTGTGTCTTTAAGAGTTGAGCTCCATTCTATCTTCTGTCAATCCCATTTCAATATCTGCCTTGAAAGATGAGAATACTATTACCTTAAACATAAAACATCTTCATATTATTGAGGTAGCGAGCATTTTAACTAAAAATACTACATGTTTTTCATGCATCATTGTGTTTTGTGCTTGATTTCCATCCATTACTGTCTGATTACTTTTAAATATACAGTCTTCTTGTGTAGAAAATAGATGTTAACAACATGTATGCACACTATTATTCCATTTTTATGCAGAATACCACCCATGGGGTTCGAGCACGGACTCGTGACTCCCATGGGCAACATTTAGAAATAAAGGATAGGGCCATTACACATGCATACTCTCTTTTTATCTGCACAGTTCTATTACACATGCGTATATATTTTTGATTCAACAGTGTCATTCCAACATGAATAACGGAAATAATAATAGCATTTACATATACATACAACACTTCAGTCATGTGAATATGCAAAGCAAAATTGTTGTTATCTTCCATTTTTTTGCACAAAGCATTGCATTTGAACTTGTTTAAATATGAACTTGGCAGCATTAGATAATAACATTGTTATTATACCTACCATCTTTGCTTGGGATTTTGACTGAATATGCAAAATAGCATCATTATTTACCTTACAGTCTAGCATATCTTTACAGTATTTGAACATCTCTCTGTGTATGCTGCTTCTGATATCTGATATCTTTTTGACTGCACTGAATCTTGCCCATCTTTCTGCATATCAGTATCCATAGTGTTTGAAATCTGCATTTGAACATTTCTTTCTTTCCTGTACATTGAACATCTAGCATTCTTTCATTCTTTAATAATGCATATTTGTGAAGTTCAAGCACGGGCTCGTGACACTCACTGCATCTTTTCAAATACAACACAATATTTTCATAAAGATATGTCTGTTTGATGTTATTATTCAGTCAATGTAAATGCATATCTTTCTATTACATTGATATCATCAGTAAATATGCAATTTAGGGAGTTTGAATGATGCATGGTTTCTTTTAAGCTTTTATGTATTGCTTAGATCCAATTGGATCTAATATCTCTTTCACACCATGATGCAGGATACAGGACCACAGAAGACCTAGAGTGCAGGATGATCAGAGACAAGACCTAGGATATGAAGACTTCAGATGATGCAGATGAACAACTCCAGAAAGTAGAAGACCTCTTAAAGGCAATACATAGACCCTAGACTTCATCATGCTTCCTTCTTACTTTCTTTTCTACATATGTCCTCTAAGTTTCAGTATGCAAGATGTGACCTTAAAGGAACACTTGTCTAATACATTTAGTATGAATGCACAATGTAATGATCGTTTATGAATATGAAAGTGTGAATTTGATCAAAACTTAGAGTACAAATAAAATTTGATAATATGAATGCAATAGTAATTTATTCTTATATATTGGCTGAACAGTAATGTTAAAGGGATGTATCTTTATGCAAAATTTTTAACTGTTATGACTGTTATCCCGTATGTGGAAAATTTGGGTAACAGTTACAATATTGTAGTACACAGTCCTTGTTAGGAGACAAACCCTATTAGGAGTCAAAGGAAATAGTAGGCTCACTGCCAAGGAACACTTCCCAAAGAAGGTTGAAGCCACCCTCAAGGATTTACAATCTGCATCAAGTGTATACAGAAAATACACAATCCAGTGAACTGTCTGATAGCAAATATATTTTCTTGATCAATTCCAATGAAGTATCAACACTGCTCTCTATCCAGTACTCAAGCTTCACAGCTTCACAAATATCTTCTCTTCTCTTTTCTCTGCCATACTTTTCACAAATGAAAAGATCACTCATATATACTATTTTACAATAACTCATTAGGTTGGCTAGTTAAGCTTTCCTAATATATAATTAACTAGGTCGGCCAATTAAGGCTTCCCATCATACAAATAATTACATAAGACCTTGCTAAGATGCATACGGTACCTATAACAAGCATACAACATTTAAAATTCATCACAAATACTTCCAGATTTGCAATCCACTCTCATAATTAATTTCCACACGTTACAAGTCTAGAGTCGGCCAGGAAATAGGTCTTCTACAGAATACATGCCATAGATGATGTCATCAGTACCCAAATAGAGATAGAAATCAACCCATTTCACTATCATATGTTGGCTCTCTATCAGTAAGCTCACAAGTTCTAAAACATCTTCCTCAGTAAGATATACCCAAAACACAGAGACCTTCTCTGTCCAGAATCACAGTTGTAGTCCAGAAAAATAGTCTTCACCAAATGAACTGTAACATCCACATAATGTAACATAAAGTCAAGTGACCTTAGGAGTAAGGTCAGGACACAACCTTCTTCATAAATCCAACTTTGATCCTTTTGAATCATCCATACAGTGTCCGTACACTCGTTCCAGTTAAGTAGTCAGTCAGTCTTCTCCATAGAAATATATGTTGACATCAGTGACAAAACATGAATATCAACAACATGATTAGTAACCAAAACTGATATCATCCAACAATATCCCCCTTTGAAATTGATGGAAACATATGGTAAAATCCATATGCATCAACCCAAAAGTACTCTCTCTCAATACAATCTTCTCAATATCCTCAACATAAATTTCCCAAAATAGTAGGGATTTTCTAATAGATTCCTTCCCCCTTTGGTAGCAATGGAAAAGGGTGCCATAACTCATCTGTAGTCTTCATTAGCTTTTTCAAATCTTCATGTCTGATCAGGTGCAAGATCACCCAAATGTGCTCCATAGTGTTCTCCTGCGATCACTCCCCCTAAGGACTAGATCCATACATCAAGTCCAGAGAATAATATAGCTTTGAGATCCTCTGGATTGATGCATATCTACATCATTTTAATTACTACTGGGAGGGGGCATCACCCCAAGCATGCCTTTGAGGTATTCAAAAGAATCTTTTGGCAAAGGTTTAGTAAATATATCTGCTATCTAATCCTTTGTGCTTTTGTACTCCAGTTTAATCTCCTTACTAGCTACCTTCTCCCTCAAGAAATGATACTTGATAGAAATATGTTTAGTCTTTGAGTGCATTACATGATTCTTAGACATGTTTACTGTACTTGTGTTATCACAATGAATAAACATTGGCTCCTTGAAAATTATTCCAATATCTTCCAGCATTTGTTTCATCCAAACAACTTGTGTGCAATTAATTGTAGCAGCTACATATTCTGATTTAGCAGTAGATTGAGCAATACAATTCTGTTTCTTGCTTAACCAGGAAACCAATCTCTTCCCAAGGAAAAATGCACCACCACTTGTGCTCTTTCTTTCATCCACATTACCTTCCCAATCAGCATTAGTAAAATCCTGCAAAGTAAAGTCATCAAATTTTTCATACCATAATCCACACTCTACTATTCCTTTCAAATATCTGAAAATTCTTTTCATAGCAGCAAAGTGTGTTTCTTTAGGATAAGCCTGATATCTAGCCATAATTCCAACTACATTGGTAATATCTGGTCTAGTGTGTGTCAAATATTTTAGACCTCCAATCATTGACCTGTACTTGGTCTGCCCAACACTTTGAGTCTCATCACTTTTAGTTAGTTTGTTCCCTGTTATCATGGGTGTACCAACAAGTTTACAATCTTCCATTCCAAATTTCTTCAACATTTCCTTAAGGTACTTGGTTTGTGATATAAATATTCCATTTTTACTCTGATTAATTTTTAAACCAAGAAAAAATTTCATCTCACCAATCATTGACATCTCAAACTCATTCTCCATTTCTTTAGCAAAATTCTTACTCATTTTATCATTTCCTCCAAAAATGATATCATCAAAAAAAACTTCTATAATTAAGATTCCATCTTCATCAATTCTTAAATACAAATTATTGTCTGCATTACCTTTTCTAAAACCAAGATGAAGTAGATGTTTATCTAGTCTTGTATACCATGCCCTCGGTGCTTGTTTTAGTCCATACAGTGCCTTCTTCAGTCTGCAAACCATGTGTAGCTTCTGCTTGTTCTTCTTCTTCAATCTCATACTCAATCATCAAGGGTTCTTTAGGTTCAGCAACAACTTCTCTTATTTTTTTTATCTGACCACAATCATACATTCTTCCCTAAATTTGAAATTTCTCATCTGTCCTCACATTGGCGCTTTCAATCAGTTTTATCAATCTCAGATTGAAACATTTATATGCTTTACTCTTAGTAGAATAACCAAGAAAGATTCCTTCATCACTTCTAGCATCAAACTTTCCTATCTCATCATCTCTCTTCAAATAGCATTTACTACCAAATATTCTAAAATATTTCACAGTAGGTGTATGATCAAACCATAATTCATAAGGGGTTTTATTTGTACCTTCTCTGATCTGAATTCAGTTTAGCGTGTACATAGCAGTGCCAACTGCTTCTCTCCAATGAACAGGTGATACATTTCCTTCCAGTAACATCGAATATAGTTCTATTTATTCGCTCTGCTATGTGATTCTGTTGTGGAGTTCTAGGAGCTAAAGTTTGTCTATGTATTCCAATTTCTTCACAATATGTGTTAAATAGTTCTGATGTAAATTCTCCTCCTCAGTCTGATCTCAAACATTTTATCTTTAAACCAGATTCATTCTCAACTTTTGCTTTAAACAACTTGAATATGTTAAATGCATTAGATTTCTCTCTCAAATATGTAACCCACATCATTCTAGAAAATTCATCAACAAAGAGTATAAAATACCTTTCACCATAGTATGATCTTGTTCTTGTAGGGCCACACAAATATGTATGCACCATATCCAACTTCAATTTTGTTGAATAGGATTTTCTCTTGAAAGTGCTTCTAGTCTATTTTCCCATAACACATTCTCTACACATAGTGTTAGATGGCTTAACAATTTTAGGTAGATCTCTTACTACTTTTGTCATACTTGCCTTCACAATGTTGTAAAAATTAAATGAAAAAATCTTCTGTGCCATAACTAGCTGTCATCAATATTTGCAATAAAATAAGTAGCTTTAGATATGTTTAGTTCAAATACATTACCTCTAGATTTAGTACCAGATGCTATCAAGTCTCTTGTTTTACTCTTGATAAAACATTTCCCATTGATGAAGTTCAGTTGATAACCCTTGTCCACTAGCTGTCCAACACTCAACAAATTATGCTTGAGTCCATCAACAAGTAGTACATTGTTAGTGTTAGTTTTACCATCCAATGAGATGGATCCAGTCCCAATAATAAGTTTAGGAGTATTGTCACCAAATCTATCAACACCACCATCATGCTTCTTCAAACTTACAAATTTATTTTTATCTCCAGTCATATGATGTGAACAACCACTATCTATGACCCATTCAGATTTCTTTTCAACTCGAGATACTAATGCTTTTTCCTCATGCATAGGTTCATCATCCTTAATAGAAATGAATCCAATTTCATCAAAGTTACCATCCTCATCATCATATATTCCTTCACTAGCATAATAGCATTCCTTATCCTTTGAGAACTTAGACTTGAAAAACTTAGGTTTATGCTTTGGAATTCTTGTAGGACATCTAGATGCAAAATGACCAATCTTATTACATGAAAAAAATTTCAAAGGTAATTTTCCTTCAAACTTACCCTTACCTCTCTTTTCTCTTCTGGAAATTAGTGCAACAATTTCATCTAGCTTCCTTTATTCTTCCTATATTTGTTCCCATTCATCAAAATAGGCTCCAAGTTCTTCTCTCAAATCATTACTGCTTATGCTTGCATTTCCAGCTAAGGTCTTCTTTTTCTTGTGCACAGTTTCTTTGAATGCTGACTCAACTTTAGGTAAAGTGTCTCCCAATTCTATGGCCTCAAATGTAGTTAGTTTTCCAATCAACATCTCTCTGGTGAATTTTGGTGTCAAAGGTATGATCTCCTCTATATCCTGAACCTTGGTTCTATATGCAGATGTCAAAGATCTCAGTATCTTTGCAATTACTTCTTCTTCACTTTAAGTTCCTCCAGAGTTCCTGATACCAGTCACCACCTCATTAGTTCTTTGTGCATATGCTCTGATGTTCTCATCTTCTCTCATCTTTAATGATTCCATCTTTATCTTCTAGTTTTGTAACTTTTCTTTCTTTGTAAACCTATCTACAACATATAGTGCTTCCAGTATTTTCCAGATTTTGTGTGTAGAATCCAAGTCCTTTACTTCAGCGAATTCTCCTTCTAATAGAGCGTTGATTAAAGATTCCCTTGCAACCATATTACATGAAAATAGATTCTTTTTTTCTATACTGGCCTTCTCTAATTAATCCTTAGTTGCTAACTTTTCTTTCTTCTTTGTGATCATCTAGTAGTCAAGTCCTAGACACATCAGATGTGTTCTCATCTTGTTCTTCCAACTGTCAAATTTTTCAAGATCAAACTTTGGACTATCCTTCCTATAGTAAGTCGTCTTCAGGATAACCTCAAGTTGTTAAACTTTCTCTCTGAGGACCAGTTGCTCCGATACCAATTATTAGGAATAACAGTCCACAAGACAACTAAGAGGGGGGGTGAATCAGTTGTAGTATAGATGATTAAACTTTAAACTTTATTAACCATATCAACAAATGTAGATAATAACACAGTAATAGAAAACACCATAACACAAGATTTGTTGTCAAGGAAACCCTGTTAAAGGTAAAACCCCGGTGGGAATTAACACCCACAAATAATGTACTGAGAGTATAGTATCCCTATTAAAATATATTAGCCCTATTAGGAGCTTGTTACAACATTAAAGTACACAGTCCCCATTAGGAGTCAAAGGAAATATTAGGCTCACTGCCAAGGCACACTACCCAAAGAAGGTTGAAGCCAACCTCAAGGATTTACAATCTGCATCAAGTGTATATAGCAAATACACAATCTAGTGAACTGTCTGATAGCAACTATCTTTGCTTGATCAGTTCCAATGAAGTATCAACACTGCTCTCTATCCAGTAGTCAAGCTTCACAGCTTCAAAAATCTCTTCTCTTCTCTTTTCTCTACCACACTTTTCACAAATAAAAATATCACTCATATATACCCTTTTACAATAACTCATTAGGTCGGCTAGTTAAGTTTTCCTAATACATAATTAACTAGGTCGGCCAATTAAGGCTTCCCATCATACAAATAAGCCCTTGATAAGATACACATGGTACCTATAACAAGTATAAAACATTTATAATTCATCACAAATAATTCCAGATCCACAATCCACTCTCATAATTAATTTCCACATGTTACAAGTTTGAAGTCGGCCAGGAAATAGGTCTTCTCCAAAACACACGCCACAACTGACATCATCAGTACCAAAATAGAAATAAAACTCAACCCATTTCACTATCATATGTTGGCTCTCTATTGGTAAGCTCACAAGTTCTAAAACCTCTTTCTCAGTAAGATATACCTGAAACACAAAGACCTTCTCTGTCTAGAATCACAGTTACAGTCCAGTAAAATAGTCTTCACCAAATGAACTGTAACATCCACATAATGTGGCATAAAGTCAAGCAACCTTAGGAGTAAGGTTAGGACATAGCCTTCTGCATAAATCCAACTTCAATCCTTCTGAATCATCTGTATAGTGTCCATACACTCGTTCCAGTTAAGTAGTCAGTCTGTCTTCTCCATAGAAATATATGTTGACATCAGTGACAAAACATGAATATCAACCGCGTGATCAATAACCAAAACTGATATCATCCAAAATTTATATGATATATCTTAGATCAACATTTTGGATCACACTCTTTATTAGATCATCAGGAATTTAGAGGGGTCAAAAACTTTTAGCATTTTTGTGAATTGCACTTCCTATTCATGCTATCATCGGGAGAAAGTGTTGAAAGAGTTTTATATATCTTTAAGTTGTCTAACATCTTGAAGATGGATCGTGGACTATGATCAAAACCATTTTTACACAAAATATCACACACAATTAAATTCAAAAATAGCAAATGAAACCTTGTTTCAACCTATTATAGTTGATTTAATGTGGTTAGTGATTTTGGTTTTTCATTTCTAATGTCTACATGGGTATCGTATGGAGTTGAAGATGTCTCCAATCGTACTATATTTGTTTTTCAAAATACATTAAATTGTGGTTTATATTATCCTCCAAAAAATACTCACCATCCCAACTGAGGATGAAAGGAATACATTCCATTCAATGCACAATTACGCCGACCAACTTGCAAACACCACTTGCCCTCAAACTGCATATGCCCTCTTCTCTTAGCACCAAACTACGACCATAGAACCCCATTAGAAAATACATGGTGACCAAGAAACCAAATCCAAACGGGAAAATCCCAACACACAGGTAGTTTTCTTAATGATTGACAATTTTCCATCAGATTAAAACCTACACTAAATGCCTACTGACATGCACAAGTAGCATACTAATAAATAAAAAAAATTCCACAATGTATGAGGTATCATTATATATATTTGGATTAATTTTATGTGATATTTCTAGCATGAACATTTTGGATCACACTCAGTGATCCATCAACAAGATATTAGAGAGCTCAAAGACTCTAAGCATTTTTTGAATCACACTCCATGTTCATCGTATCATCTGGAAAGGGATCTCATATAGATTTATATCTCCTTGAGGTCTCTAACATGTTGAAGATTGATTGCGGATTGTGGTCAAAACTGTTGATGCTAAAAATATTGCATATAATCAATTTCAAGAATAGCAAATGAAACCTTGTTTCAGCCTATATGAATGTATAAAACAAATTTTTTTTTTGTAGCCTAGCTTAAATCAATAGTTTCCAGATTTGACCATGCGAACAATTTTTTTCTTCAACTTTTTAATTCATGTAAACTATCTATAACTTCCTTTAAAATTTAGCAGGTTGAGTCTATGTTGGGGTTGAATTGTCACAGGTCTATATATTAGTCACACCTCAAGCATTTGAAAAGTTGTATGAGTTTTCCAGTATGAGGGATGTCCAAAGATTTTTCTCTTTTTAAATTGTTGTAACACCTAATGTTACAAAATTTTGCAATGCTATCTTCACTACCTATATGTGGCATCCAATAATTGTCTAGAGCTGAAGATGTCTCCATTTTTTCCATATATTGATTTTTTAAATATATTAAGCTCAGGTCTATATCATACCTACTCAAAACTATCTGATGGAAATCCCATAATTACATTTGGTTTATTTTTATGTGACAATATAAACTTAATATAATAAATAAATAAATTTAAATTCAAAATATATATTTTGTTGATTTTATGTTTACTTTTATTATATATCAAAATATGAAATTTAGTAGAATTCTTAAAATTAAAACAATATTTTTAAAATTTTAGTATATAATTAATTATTTATAAAATATATTTATTATTTATATATTTTATAATTTAAGTATAATATTAATATACATATCTTTTTTGACTTTAAGATTATAATAATTATTATATTATAATATATAATAAATAAAATATAATTACTATTTAAAAATTTCTAAATATATAATTAACTATTTATAACTCTTTATATATATTCAAAGGTATACAACTAGGAGTACTATACTCAAAGGTACATATAATTAACTATTTATAACTCTATATATATATATATATTCAAAGGCTCTCATGGAGTACTTTACCCTTGACGGCAAGTATTCAAAGGTATAGAACTACCACTTTGTTATGGTTAACCATTTCCATCATGACATTAGGGTTTGCTTTCCCTACTATCTCTTAAGCTCGGTCAATCAAAGCATTATTGATCATTGAGTTAAATCTGCTCCTATTTTACATGAGGGTCTAATTCTGTTGATTACGTACTATGTTAAAAACCATATCCCTGACTCCATTCCTAAGAGCATTGAGAATGTTAAAAGGAAGAGTATGGAGTTGTCGACTAGTAAGAGCTTTAGGAAGGAGAAAGCTAAAAAAGCTGTAAAGGCCCTATTGCTGCTAATATCTCTTTGTCAATTTATGATGACATCGAAGGGATGAGAATTGATGATGAATAATATATCAAGTCTTCCGAGGATGAGGGCTTCACTGGGGAACTGAGAAAAAATGATGATCTGAAGACAAACACTACCAAGCCTATGGGTGATAAAGAGGATAATAAGGAAACCCAGAAGATGGAGAACAACATTCTGGAGGAAATCATTTAAGAAATTGACAATATTATTGATACCCACATGGAGGACCATACTGTCAAAAATGATGGTAAAGAGGAGCATAAAAATGAAATTCAGGAATCTCACAGGGAGTCAGGGGACATTGATACCCACATTGATGACCATACTGTCAATATTGATGGTGAAGAAGACCAGAATCAAGACCTTCAGGATTCTCACAGGGAGACAGGGGACATGGAGGAAACAAAGATTAACAAGGACAAAATTGAGACCAATGAGGACAATATTGTCCCAGAAGAGGAAGCTGAAAAAATTAAAAAGGATAACACAACTAATGAGAAGGATGAGTACAACCAAGATTTTCTGAAAGATGATTTTGAGGTGAAGAATGACCAGAACATGAAGAGCCTTGAGGATGATCTCCGTGAGAGAGAGGTCAATGTCAAAAGGGTGGCTACTTTGTCTTTCCTGCAAATGGACAAAAATAAAGTAGAGAACAACTATAATATGGATAAATAGATTCAGGATGATATTAACAAGATTAAAGCTAATTATAAGAACCTGGAAGAAAGAAATGCACTAATGGAGGAAATTGTGGACAAAATGTGCAATGATGCAATTATGTACCAGCACAGGAATAATGTTTTTGATAAGGTTAACAATATGGACACCAAGATTAGCACCATGGTTGATAACAGGCTCAAAAAAATTAATGACAAGGTCAACAAAAACAAGGCTCTTCTCAAAAAACTTACTACTATCAGCAAAATGGGCATAAAAAACTCTGTGGACAATCTGAAATCTTTGTATACCCTTCTGGAAGGTAACTATAAAGATAAGGCTAGGTAGGAGGATGATGGCCCTCAGGAAATCAACATATCGAGCCCAGGCACAAGGACTCGCTCCAATACTAAAAAGAAAGCCGATGTTCAAATCAAAGATATCACCAACTTGCAGGAATCGATCCAGAGCATGGAACTGCAGATGGTTGAAGTTCAGATGTTGGAAAATTGGATGGAAGCTGTTTAGCTTCATTGCTGGAATATTTTGATCGCTCAAAGTTTTTTGTCTACTGTTTGCTGGAAGCTTTTAGTTTTTTGTAGTTCTGTTTTGTTATGTTATCTAATGTTTAATCTAGGGTTTAGCCCTCTTTTGGCTTACTGTCATGTTTGACAGTTCATTGTTGTCTTTGTCCTTTAATGTCTATCTTTTTGGTGCATTGTAAAGGGTTTTGGGGCCCCTTCAAAACCTATTGTTACCTTAATAAAAAACTATATATATATATATATATATATATATATATATATATTCAAATTAAAATTCATAAATTAAAAGCTTTTAAATTTTTAACTTAAAGTGAACCATATGCATTCTAAATATCGAAAAGAAAAGGACTCCAATAAAAAATCCCACACATAGCACATGGTCATCATAATAATTTTATTAGATTTCTAATATGTTATGTATTAATATTATATAAAACTATATTACTTACAAATTATAATAATTTGTATTATAGTTTAATATAATATTGAACCAAGATTTATGTGTCAATTTAATATGTACAATATACATATATATAAATTATAATAATTAAAACAAATTAAACATGTTTTTAAATATTAATCTATCTATTCAATTCAAGTTTTTATTTAGTTTAATTAACTATTGTATAGATTAAAAAATTATGAACAATTTTTTTTGTAATTATATATAATTTTTGGACTCTCTAAAATTTGGCTTCAACATTTGAGAAAAGGACTATAGAACTGTATGCATGTCAAATTCAACAAAAAAATTCCCTCTTAAAATGTCAATTTATTGTCATTCTGGGAATGTTTAAGGACATGTTTTCGTTGGAGTGGAAGCGACATTTTCTTGTAGTGGGCAACATTGTAATTTTGTAGTTCTACATAGTACTGCTAAGAATAGCATAATCTCCATGAGGAGAATGGAGATGGCTGGGAACAAGCGATTTGCTAACTATTTATATAGTCATATCCTACTTTCAAAGTATCATTTTTCACAAATCCAACATAAATATTATATATATATATATATATATATATATATATATATATAGGGATAGTAGATAATATGTCATAGCTCTCCAACATACAATAGAAAGAAAAGTACTCCATAAAATCATATGTCAATAACATTGATGAATGATTGTTCAAAATGCTTAACTTTAATTCGAGATTATTCCATAATAGAGACTTGTTTTTTTCAAAATGAAAATAAATTTTAGTCAAATATGTAAATTTTGAGGTTGAAAGATATGAATAGGTGTGGAAGCTATGAATTCATGTAGGAAGTTGTAAATTTGTGGTAAATATTGACGAGAAATAGGAATTTTAGATAAGAAACAATTTGGGTTTTAAAAAAGTAAGAATTGTGTTCATTTGCAACAATATTTTGCTTGTAAATTTTTATTTCATATTGTAGATGTCTATGGAGGAATGAAGTGGATATCACATGATAAATTTTAAAGAAATTGAAAATGCATTATGCTAATTTTTTTTGTTCTTTTTAATATATATACATTTTATTTAAATATAAATTTTCACAAAAGAAAAGCCAACACAAAAAACCTTGTAAGCTTACAAAATGAAAATGATGCAAATCACGTTGAAAAAAAAAAAAGAAGTTGCAAAAGAGCCAAGTGAAACTTGGACAAGCTTCTATTTTGTGTCTTTGTCACTAAAAATACCCTCTTCTCTGCAACATAACCATACAAACTATTGTGAAAACCCTTCCCAGGATAAAATGAAACTGCTCACATATAGCTAAAATAAATATTTTGTAGCCACAAAACACTCACCATACAAACGGAGGATGAAAAAATTACTTTCCATTCAATGCATAATAACATTGACCAGCTTGCAAACACCACTTTCCCCCATACTACATATGACCCCCATTCCAAATGATGATCTAGTAACGCATCACCCCTCAGGGAATGAGAGACGACTAAATGTCATCTGGGAATGGCTTACCTTTCATATCCCTCCTTCCATATGTACACTGTACAATGGATTCCCTTTCATATCCCTCTGGGCTATGATGATTTTCATGGTGGAGATCTATGGGGGAGCAATGTTTCCTAAAACTGCTCAAACAACACCAGCAACTGTGCTACTAACAAAACAATTTAACAGACTAATCTAATGAAATCAAAACAACTTCAAAGATTAAATTTTTTTTCTTCAAACTACCTCTAATACACAAATGCAACACTAGATCTCACCGTTCAATCCATCTACTAACTCACAAAATCAAAATGATTGACTCTATGCTAAAACCAGTAACAGAGCTTCTTCTTGCAAATTCAAATCACTCATTACATCCATCTACCTCAGGAAATGGGATCCTCCATGTCTAAATATGCCTTCCCCATGATTATAGGTCATTACATTAACTACCCACCATCATTCTTCAAAAAGAATCCAATCATGCCAAATGTTGTCATGCAACTTTTAAAAGTTGCAAATGTTGTCATGCAACATTTTGATAACTTTGACAACTTTGCATAAAAAAAATCCCAATGACCTCTAATCAACCTAGAAAGATGTAAAAACATCCTAGAGGCCTCTTTAGGCACATCTCTATCCTAGCCTAAGCCTTGAAGACTTTTGGACCCATTTTCCCATTTTAGGCTTAATCTAGCCCTAACCACTAACAAAGCATTAAACACCTAGGTTGGATTGATCCTAGTCAAATCTACCTAGGAACACACTTGAAAGACCTTCTAAGGTCAAAAATAAAATCTACTAACTTGGATAAGGTCAGTACAAGCCAAAACAAAACCAGAATTGGGGATTAGCCTAGGTGCTCCTGCACCATTCTCCGCAAATGAAAGATTTCAATCCATCCTTGGATTGAGTAAGTTGGAATCAATCCCAAACTTCTTGAACTCTATCTCCTTGATCCAAGTGGCCTCTACATCTCCTTGTCCATTCCATTTGATCATATGCTCATAGTATGTCCTCTGTCTGGTCTTCTTGTAGGCCCTTGAGTCAAGTATCTTCTCTTCCTTCTTAGGTGGTGTAGGGTTCAAATTCAAGTCTTCCACCTCTTGTATAAC
This sequence comes from Thuja plicata, assembly GCA_018584345.1. Lineage (NCBI taxonomy): Eukaryota > Viridiplantae > Streptophyta > Pinopsida > Cupressales > Cupressaceae > Thuja > Thuja plicata. Next base: position 455,650 of record MU225951.1, on the reverse strand, counting down.
CTTAGTAAGGCTCTAGTCTAGATCTAGGGTAGGCCCCTTGTAGAGGACCAGATCTACAACATTGAAGACCAGAGACAAACCAATGTCCTTAGACAGCTCTACCGTGTATGCATTGTTGCCATATTTGGCCATAATAGTACATGGCCCTAATATTCTCATCTATAGCTTGTTTGGAACTCCCTTCTATAGTCTTTCTTTGTTCAGATGGACCATAGAAAGATCCCCTACTTGGAATTGAACTTCCTTTTTCCTTTCATCCACCTTTTGCTTGATCTTTGCAGTATTCTCTATTAGAGTCTTTCTCACTATTTCATGCACCTGTTTCATGGAGTGTGAAAAGTCTTCAACATAACCACTACCCTTGGCTCCATATTTTAGTTCTTTGAGCTCAAATATTCCTCTAGGGTGTAGTCCATAAACAACTTCAAAGAGACTCTTTTCCAATAGTCCTATTAACAATATCATTATATGCACACTCTACCTATCCTAAGAGTTGATCCCAAGTTTGACCATACTCTTTTGTGAGACACCTCAATAGGTTCCCAAGGCTTCTATTAAATACCTTAGTTTGATCATCTATCTGAGGGTGATATGTAGACCCAAAGGATAGATTGGTTCCCAATTTGTGCCACAATGTCTTCCAAAAGTGACTCATGAATTTAGTATCTCTGTCTGATACTATTCTCAAAGGTAGTCCATGGATTCTCACCACTTCTTTGAAGAATAACTGTGCAATGTGACAAGCATCATGCATTTTTTTACATGGGACAAAGTGTTCCATCTTACTAAATCTGTCTATTATGACATATACATTGTCCAATCCTTTCTTTATCTTTGGCAATCCCACAAAAAAATCCATGCTCAAACATTCCCAAGGTCTGCTTGGAATGGGGAGAGGTTGATAAAGGCCTGCATTGGAGGATGTGCCCTTGGCTTTCTGACACACCACACAACATTCCACATACCTTCTGATATCTAAATTCCTTTTAGGCCAAAAGTAAAACCTCTGCACTAATTCTTGGGTCGTATTGACTCCAAAGTGACCACTAAGTGCACCATTATGCTTTTCTTGGATCAAATTTTCCCTAATTGATCCTCTAGGGACACATAACTGACTTCATTTAAACAATATCTCACTTTGCATAGTATATTCAGAAAATTCACCATGGGAATGATTTTTATACTCTTTACATGCCTTTTATATCTCTACAAAGTCCTCATCTTCTGCATATAGATCTTTGAAACTCTCAATACCCATGCTCTACAGTTGTACTTCTTGTACCACCATAAGTCTTCTACTAAGTGCATCAACCACTTTGTTCTGTACTCCTTTCTTGTGTTTGATGTTGAAGGTGTAAGCCTGTAAGTACTCCACCCTCTTCATGTGTTTCTGACTGAGCTTGTCTTGTAAATTTAGAAAGCTAAGTGCTTGATTGTCTGAATACACCACAAATTCCTTTGGAAGCAGATAGTGCCTCCATTTCCTTAGTGCTTGGACTAGAGAATACATCTCTAAGTCATATGAAGAATACTTCCTCTTAGCATCACTGAGCTTCTCACTGTGAAAACCCACTGGTCTCCCTTATCGGCTTAGAACTTCCCTAATGGCCACATTACTAGCATAACACTCAACTGTAAAAATTCTCTCAAAACTTGGTAATGTCAAGATGGGTTGAGTGGCAATATTCTTCTTCAACAACTCAAAACCTGGGTTAGCTTTCTCATTCCATACAAACTTAGTTTTCATCCCACCTTTTATGGTGTCTAACATAGGAGTACAAATAGCACTAAAATTCTTAATGAACTTCCTATAATACTAAGCTAAACCATGAAAACTTCTCACCTCTGTTGCAAATCTGGGAGTAGGCCAGTTGAGAATGGCTTCTACCTTGCTTGGATCCATATTGAGGTTTCCATGAGACAAGACAAAACCAAGATATACTAACTCCTACTTTAGGAATTCATATTTATCCAAATTGATCATTAGCTTTTCTTCATGTAGTCTCCTGAACACAACTTGTAGATTCTTTAAGTGTTCTTCTTTAGTTCTACTAAAGATTAGGATATCATCCAAATTTACACTACAACAAAATTACCAATGTAGTCCTTGAGCACTTTGTTCATCAGCATCATGAATGTAGATGGGACATTAGATATCCCAAATGACATCACAAGCCATTCATAAAAACCTTTTGTAGTTTTGAAGACAGTCTTCCTTTCATCTCCCTCATTGACCCTAATTTGATGATAACCACTCTTTAGGTCAATCTTTGTAAAATAATTTTCTCCTCCTAAACAATCCATTAGGTCTTCTATCCTAGGAATAGGAAACCTATACCTAATGGTGATTTGGTTAATGGATCTAGAATCAATTCATAGCCTCCAAGTTCCTCCCTTTTTGGGTGCTAGGACAGTGGGTATGACACATGGGCTTATACTCTTTCTAATGAGGCCTTGATTTAGGAGCTCTTGGATTCGCTTGGAAATTTCCTCATTTTGTTGAGTGGTCATCTTATAAGCAGCTTTGTTAGGAAGGGTAGCTCCTAGGATAAAGTAAATTTGGTGACTAATATCTATCTTAGGGGGTAGGATTTCTAGTTTTCCATCACTAACAATGACTCTGTACTCCTCAAGTAACTCTTGTACTTCTTTAGGAACCTCTGTCTTCTTGACTATCTTTTCTGTATCTTCTTCCTTTGGCTTTAAAACCAAAGCATATACTACTCCCTCTCCTTCTAGAGATTATAGGAACTCCTTCTTACTCACCAATAGGACATTAGGGCTTGATGTTTTCACTTCTCCTTTTCTAACAGTAAATGGATTTGAAAGTCACACCATCCTTCTTGAAGGAATATGCATTATTAGATCCATAATGCATGGCTTGTCTGTCAAATTACCATGGTCTTCCAAGTAGAAGGTGACATTCATCCATAGGCAGGACTTCACACAATACCCTATCTTTATACCTTCCAATTGATAAGTTCACCCATGCTTGTTCATTCACAAGGACATGTTGTCCTTTGTTTAACCAAGTAACCTTGTATGGGTTACTATGTGGAATCCTCTTCATCTTTAGCTTACTAACTACCTCCTCTAACATAATGTTGTCAATGATGACTCTACATACTTTACCCATCATCTTGCACTTCACTCCAAATAGTGCTCTCCTCTTGCTTGGCTCCTCTTTCACTAGTTCTTTGATCAATTTTCTTCTTATCATCATATTTTCTCCTTCCTCTAATTCTAAGGGTACTTCAGGGTGTTTGTTTCCACCACTATACTCCTCTTACTCAAAGTTCACTCTCTTGTCTCCTCCTTGAGAAGTAGAGCCTTTATCTGGACACCTATAGGTAGGATGTCCCATTTGATTACAGTGATAACATTTCATTGTTGCAAAGTAGGAACCTCTTCCTTGACTATTACCTCTTCCTCTCCAATTTGTATTAGAGCCTCTTCCCCTATTGAAGGTTCCTCTAATTGAGCTTCCTTCTTTTTGTTTAGTCAGCTTGGTCTCTCCTTGAGTCTTGGAATCTGAACTTCTACCACCATATCCACTTCTTTGTCCTCTGTTATCTCTTCCTCTACCTCTGCCTCTAGTATTAGTTGAGTCTTGTTTCTTTCTCAATTTCTCTTCCACCTTTATGACAAGTTGGTGGCATCTCTGAACACTGGTAGGAGTAATAAAACTCAATTCATCTTGTATATTCTATTTAAGACCATTAAGGTATCTTTCTACCTTCACACTTTCCTCTTCTGCAATTCTTGATCTCATGCATAGCCTTTGAAAATATTCAGTGTAAGAGTTAACATCCAAGTCTTTTTGTCTAAGACTTTGGCTTCTTTTGTGCAATTTAATTTCATAGTCTTCAGGTACATATGCTTCTTTGATTTTGGCTACCATAGCCTTCCAAGTAGAAATGGGTCTCTTTTCTTTCTTTTCTCTCTCATCTTGGATAAATTTCCACCAAGTGAGTGCACACCCTTTGAGTCTATCCTTTTCCACTTTCACCTTCTAAGCTTCAGTTATGCCATCACATTCAAAGTGATTTTCTACCCCTTCAATCCAATATAGGACTATCTATGGTTCCATCTTTCCAGTAAAGATAGGAACTCCTTCCAATTCATTTATACTCAAAGCTTTTATTGCCTTCAAGAATGGTTCTTCAATGATGACAAGGTTAGCTTCAGGGACCTCATCATCTAAGGCTATCTCTTTACTCTTTCCTTAAACTTTATCTTTCACTTCCTTAGTATTTTCCTCCACTAGGTCCACTTTGTGTTCTAGTTGGGCCAATATTTCTCTGATAAATCTATTCTCTTCTTCTTTCTCATCCACTTTCTTTTCAAGCTCTGCATTTTCCACCATTGTAGACTCTCCTACTGACTCTACTAGTTGAAACATTCACCACAATCCAAATCTTATTGGTTCTGATACCAATCTGATTGAAACAATCAAGGTGTGCTTGCACAAGCCAAATCTAGGACTCTATTTTTCCTAGCCTTCTCAAGATCATATCCTTTCTCCAAGGATCTTCCCAAACCTTGCTAAACTATCCTAGGACTTATCCAACTTAACTCTAAGAGTTGGTTACTTTTGTGCTTCACCTTGGGGTAACTATCAACAAAATGCTCCTCAATCCTTTACTCCTTGGATGTCTCCAAGTGAAATTTCATCTTCTCCTCATCACAAGTTCTACAGGGGGTGAGATTATTTCTAAGCCAACTTATTTCCTCCCATATTATCCCATTAGAAAAGAACATCAATGACATTTCAAACGATCTCAAGACAATCTATGGATTTGGTCTTTTAGGCCTAATAGGTCAATTATCCCTAATCAATGAGTTTTTCCCACTTCTCTCATAAAAATCCCACACAAACCCAAAAATAATTAGATATTCAGAAACCCTTCTCCAAGGAATTAAGGATTTTGGTGGTCTTAGGGTTCTAGGGCCTCCATACAGAAGGTTCCTAGAATTCAGCGCAAATAGGGCTATTTTTGTGCAGTCTACTGATTTCTTCTTGGAAATCTATCTTAATGGATTGGCCAATGCCTAATCTCACCAGGAGCTATTTGTAGGACCTCTATGCTTGTGAAACCATACTTGGTCCATTCTCCCAATCTTTCCCCTAAAATTAAATACTATTAGATCATTTTCATGCATCTAATCGGGAACATTGAACTCGCCTAGGGCATGAAACCAAAATTAGCTAGCTTGATTTTATGATCTCCTCCTTCCATATGTACACTGTAAAATGGCTTTCCTTCCATATCCCTCTGGGCTATGATTATTTTCATGGTGGAGATCTATGGGGGAGCCATGTTTCCTAAATATGCTCAAACAATGCCAACAATTGTGCTACTAACAAAAAAATTTAACATAATAATCTAATGAGCTCAAAACAACTTCAAAGATAAACAAAAATTTCTTCAACTAGCTCTAATACAAAAATGTAACACTATATCTCACTGTTCAATCCATCTACTAACTCACAAACATCAAAATGATCGACTGTATGCTAAAACCAGTAACAAAGCTTCTTCTTGCAAATTCAAATCACTCAATACATCCATCCACCTTGGGAAATGGGATCCTCCATGTCTAAATATTCCTTCCCCATGATTATAGGTTGTTACATTAACCACCCACCATCATTCTTTGAAAATAATCTAATCATGCCAAATGTTGTCATGCAACATTTTGACAACTCTGACAACTTTGCATAAAAGAAATCCCAATGACCTCTAATCAACCTAGAATAATGTAAAAACATCCTAGAGACCTCTTTAGGAACATTTATAGCCTATCCTAAGCCTTGAAGGCTTTTGGACCCATTTTCCCATTTTAGGTTTAATCTAGCACTAACCACTAACAAAGCATTAAATGCCTAGGTTGGATTGATCCTAGTCAAATCCACCTAGGCACACTTTTTCAAGACCTACTAAGGTCAAAACTAAACTCTACTAACTTGGCTAAGGTCAGTACAAGCCAAAAAAAAAAAAACTAGAATTGGGGATTAGCCTAGGTGCTCTTGCACCAGAGAGAGAGAGAGAGAGAGAGAGAGAGAGAGAGAGAGAGAGAGAGAAAATCATTTAGGGTTGTAGGAAAAGTGTCTCTCCCTAAACAATATGCTTATAACTAATAGTATCTAAATTGTATGATTAATTGAAGCTTATCATACTACTTAAGGGTACAATATTACATGTCAAACCCGAGATGGGAAAATCTATTATATATAATATAATAAATTTTAATATTATAAAATATATTATACATAATACAAATTATATAAAAAATAATAATTAATAAGTATCTGATATCAGATACCAAGGCCATGAAAATTCCAAACTTTCATAGTGGCACCCACATTTTTACCCTTGGCCCCATTTCAACGGTATCTGATATCTGATACATATCTCATACTGGATATCTCTACTATGCATTTTATTAATGCATTACAAATGCAATATATTAAATATATATTGCATTACATATATAATTTATTGCATATGTAATGATATATATATATATATATATACGTATATATATACGTATATGTATACATGTATATATATGTGTATGTATATGTGTATATATATACATACACATCTATATATGTACACACACACACACACACACATATATATATATAGAGAGAGAGACATATACATAGATACATACATACATATATATATACACATATATACACATATACATACATACATACATACATACATACATATATATATATATACATCTATATATATATACATATATAGATGTATATATATATGCATGTATATATATATGTATATGT
>MU225951.1:429652-439790 GCA_018584345.1 Thuja plicata | reverse complement strand
TATATACACATATATATGTACACATTTATATACATATATACATATGTACACACACACACACACACACACATATATGTATGTATATGTATATGTATTGGTATATACATACACACACACTCACACATACACACGCACGCACAGTGTTCATTTGCAACAATATTTTGCTTGTAAATTTTTATTTCATATTGTAGATGTCTATGGAGGAATGAAGTGGATATCACTAGATAAATTTTAAAGAAATTTAAAATGCATTATGCTATTTTTTTTTTTGTTTTTTTCGAATAGATATACATTTGATTTGAATATAAATTTTCACAAAAGAAAAACCGACACAAAAAACTTGTAAGCTGACAAAATTAAAATGATACAAATCATGTTGAAACAAAAACAAGAAGTTGCAAAAGAGCCAAGTAAAACTTGGACAAGCTTCTATTTTGTGTCTTTTTCACTAAAAACACCCTATGCTCTCCAACATAACTAGACAATCTATTGTGAAAACCATTCCTAGGATAAAATGAAACCGCTCACAAATAGATAAAATAAATATTTTGTAGCTACAGAACACTCACCATACCAATAGAGGATGAAAAACTACTTTCCATTCAATGCATAATAACATTGACTAGCTTGCAACCACCACTTTCCCCCATACTACATATGACACCATACCAAATGATGATCTTGTAACACGTCACCCCTTAGGGAATGGGAGACGACTAAATGTCATCTGGGAAAATATCTATAATGGCTAGAACAATTTCCTGACAACAAATCCCCACACTAAACATCTATTGATGTAAAAACATAGAAGTCCTCTCAATATAATTAACCTAAATACTTTATAAGATAATGATTTCATCAAATGTGTCTTACTATTTGATTTAAATGAAGCTATGTTGCAACTAAGATCTAATGAGTACATGGTAAACCACAAGAAATCAACAATTATGCATGGATGCATTGTTTGGTAGTAATCAAGTCAATCAATATTGAGTTGTTCAATGCCACTTTGACCATATTTTATACCGACATAAATCTTTGACACCTTCAATGATTGTCCATGAAGAATTGATGATCATATTATACTAGAAGAAAATACATATATCAAAATATTATTAACTTGTTTTCCTACACAACATTTGAGAATAATAATATCTTAATAACATGTTATTTTCCAAACCATCTAAGAATATATTAAAATTTTATTAACTTGACATACAATCTAGAATTTAGTAGCTTATGAAAACATAGGAAATTTTCAATCCCACATGAGAGAGAGAGAGAGGTTGTAGGAAAAATGTCTCTGTCCAAACAATATGCTTATATCTAATAGTATTTGAATTTTACAATTTTAGGTTTGCAACAATTAAGTAAGCTTATCATACTAATTAAGGGTACAATATTACATGACAAACTAGAGGTGGGCAAATCTATTATATATAATATAATAAATTTTAATATTATAATATTTATTGTACATAATACAAATTATATAAAAAAATTATTAATAAGTATCTGATATCCGATACCAAGTCCATGAAAATTACAAACTTTAGCAATAGCACCCACATTTTTATCATTGGCCCCATTTCAACTGTATCTAATATCTGATATATATCTCTTGGATATCTCTACTATGCATTTTATTATGCATAAAATATGCAATGTATTAAATATATATATTGCATTGCATATATAATTCATTACACACACACACACACACACACACACACACACACACACACACACACACACATATATATATATATATATATATATATGTATGTATGTATGTATATATATGTGTGTATATATATGTATACATACACACACACACATATATATATACACACACATACATATACATATATACACATATACATACATATATACATATGTATACACACACATATATATGTATATGTATATGTATATGTATATGTATATGTATAGGTATATACATATACATATACATATTGATGGGAGTGCTCCAAGGTGTGCTCACACAAGCTTGCTAAGGACTTCACTTGTCCTAGTTTGCTTTGGATCCTAATCACTCTCCTAGGACCTCAAGATTCTGAAGTCTCCACTCCTGAGACTATCCTAACTCCACTCCAAGAGTTAGTCTTCTTGTGTTTAACCTTAAAGGACAACTATCATTAGTTTTGTCTCAATGTTGCACTCTAGCTTGGAGGATTCTAGGCACAAATCATTCATACCAACTTCACCAATGCTACAAGGGTCATATCCACCATTAAAACACTAATTATGCATCATTCCAACTCCATTGGAAAGGATCTTCAATCTCTGATCAATCGAGTTCAAGATTGATTCTCAATTTGGTCCTATTAGGCCTAATTAACCAATTAGCCCTATCCAGAGGGTTTTTATGGATTCTTTCTCGAAAATTACAAACAACCCCAAAAACAAACCTAGGATCTTGATACCCTTTTCAAAGACCTAAAACACTTTTAAGGTCTTGGGCTCCCAAGTCATCCGTACACCAGTGTCCTATAAATGTAGGGAAAATAGGGCTATTTTGGCTCTCCACAAGCAGTCTACTTATTTATACCTAGAAATCTATCCAAATGGATTGGAAAAGCTCTTATCTCACAACTAGGGATCTATAGGACCCTAATTATTCTAAAATAACACTTGGTTTATAGCTCTCACACACACCCTTGCTTCTGCATTCACTCTTAGCTCTATCATGCACCTAACCATATATTCATTGCTCGCCTAGGGCATGACTTTGAAAATAGAAAATTGGTTCTCCAGGCCTCCTACTTGCATATATACAATCTACAGAGGCTCCCCTACCATATTAATCCACCCTTTGAAGTTTTCCATGGTTGGATTCTATGGGGGGGCCATGAAACTAAAAACTACCTACACTGTTCCAGCAAACACATTAAATCCTAAACAATTTACTAAGCCTAGCTAATCAAATCTAAACAACTCACTCACTAAATGAAAATTATTGCAAATATTCCTACTACATGGACCCAACACTATATCAAGATTTTCAATCTATTAATACACTATTACCATCCAAACAAGTTGATTGTATTAGAAAATTAGAACACTTGCTTCTATTCACTTTCAAAAACTTATTTCATCACCACCCTACCTTGAGAAATGAGCCAAAAGGTATCTTAATATTCCTCCTCCATGTTTCTAGGCCACTTGCATTCAATTCCCATTCCTAATTTGAAGGAAATCCAAAGTTGTTGTTGTTGTTGCATGCAACATTTGCAAAATTACAAATGTTGTCAAGACAACATTTTAGCATCTTTTGCATTAATGATGCAAACTAACTTCTATGACCTCTAACCCATATTATTTGATGAATTAAAATCATTAAGGCCTTTTTAGGCACTTTCCACATCTTTCTTAGGTCTAGGACACCTTGAGACCATATTTCTCATTTTAGGCCTATACTAAGGATTAACAACTTAGAAATCAAACTAACCTAAACTAGATTAGATTTATTACTAAATACTAATCCATCTAGTCACACACATTGCAAGATCTTTTAAGGTCAAAATGTAAAGTCTCTAACTTGGCTAGAGTCAGTTACAAGAAAAAAATGGACTAAGCATTAGGAGTTTGCCTAGGTGATCCTGCACCATCCTCCCTAAATGAAAAGACTTCAATCCATCCTTGGATTGAGTAATTTTAGATCGATGCCCAAATTTTTGAACTCTATCTCCTTTACCCAAGCTGCATCTGCATCTATTTTTCCATGCCACTTCACCAAGTGTTCTTTGTATTCCTTCTTTCTTTTCTTGTTGTAGACTCTGGAATCTAGTATGTGTTCTGCCTTCTTGATTGGTGCAAATGGAAAATTGAGTTCCTCCACCTCCTGTATGACTTCAGTAAAACTATGATCTAGATTTAGTATTGTTCCTTTATACAAGACCAAGTTTGCTACATTAAACACCGGAGATAAACCCATGTCCTTTGGAAGTTCCACCTTGTATGCATTTGTGCCATATTTGGCCAGTATAGTACATGGGAAAATTATTCTCATCTAAAGCTTATGTGGCACTCCTTTCTAAAAACTTCCCTTATTGAGATGGACCATCACCAAATCCCCAACTTGGAATTGAACATCCCTCTTTCTCTCATCCACTTTTCTCTTTGTTTTCTCCGTATTTTCAATGAGTGTCTTCCTCACTGTTTCATGTACTTCTAGAATAGAATGTGAAAATTCATCTGCATAGCCACTTCCCTTGGCTCCATCCTTCAGATCTCTTAGCTCAAATATGCCTCTTGGATGAAGGCCATAGACTATCTCAAAAGGACTCTTACCAGGAGTCCTATTCACCGTGTCATTATAAGCATACTCTGCTTGCCCAATGAGTTGGTCCCAACCTTGAACATACTCCTTAGTTAAACATCTTAGGAGGTTACCAAGACTCCTATTGAATAGCTCATTTTGGCCATCAGTCTGAGGATGGTATGTAGATCCAAAAGATAAGTTGGTGCCTAGATTTTGACATAGAGTCTTCCAAAAATGACTCATGAATTTGGTATCTCTATCTGATACTATTCTCAATGGTAAACCATGTATTCTAAAGACCTCCTTGAAGAGTAGGTGAGCTATCTGACTAGCATCATGGATTATCTTGTAGGGTACAAAGTGTTATATCTTACTAAATCTATCCACAATAACATAAATGCTATCCATTCCATGCTTTGTCTTGGGCAATCCCACTACAAAATCCATGCTCAAACATTCCCATGGTCTGGTTGGAATGGGAAGAGGCTGGTAAAGGCCCGCATTAGAAGATGTAACTTTTTCCTTTTGATAGATAACACAACTTTCAACATACTTCTTAATTTACTAATTCATCTTGGGCCAAAAATATAATCTCTGGACTAATTCTTGGGTCTTATTGACACCAAAATGTCCACTAAGTACACCATAGTGCTTCTCTTGAATCAATTTTTCTCTTATAGACCCTCTAGGAACACACAATTGACTTCCTTTAAACAATAGATCACTCTGCAAAGTATATTCAAAGAATTTACTATGAAAGTGATTCTTGTATTCTTGACATACCTTGTAGATGTTTGCAAAGTCTCCATCTTCTGCATATAGATATTTGAAGCTCTCAATTACCATGCTCTGCAAGTGTATCTCCTGTACTATCAGGGCTCTTCTACTTAAGGCATATGCTACCTTATTATGTAATCCCTTCTTGTGCTTGATGTTGAAGGTCTATGCTTGCAGGTATTCAACCCACTTCATATGCTTGTGACTGAGCTTATCTTGTGAGTTCAAGACACCCAGTGCTTGGTTGTCTGAAAAGACTACAAAATCCTTTGGAATCAAGTAGTGCCTCTACTTTCTCAGTGCTTGGACCATAGAATACATCTCTAGGTCATAAGAAGAGTACTTCTTCTTGGCTTCACTTAGTTTCTCAGAGTGAAAGGCCACTGGTCTTCCCTCTTGACTCAAGACAACACCAATAGCTACATTACTAGCATCACATTCCAGTATGAATAACTTCTCAAAAATTGGAAAAATCAAGTTTGGTTGGGTAGAAATATTCTTCTTTAACAACTCAAACCCATGGTTAGCTTGTTCATTCCATATAAATTTAGTTTTCATCCCACCTTTGATAATGTCAAGCATAGGAGCACAAATTGCACTGAATTGCTTTATAAACTTCCTATAGTAATGTGCTAAGCCATGAAAACTTATTACCTCAGTTGCTTTCCTTGGATTAGGCTAGTTGATAATGGCTTCCACCTTGCTAGGATCCATCTTTATATTGCCTTGAGATAGTAAAAACCCAAGGTAAACTAGCTCTTGTTTCATGAATTCACATTTCTCCAAGTTCATCATCAACTTCTCTTCATGTAGCTTCTTGAAGACTATTTGCAGATGTCTGAGGTGTTCTTCCCTTGTCTTTCTATAGATGAGTATATCATCTACGTAGACTACCATAAATTTGCCTATGTAGTATTTTAGGACTTAATTCATGAGTCTCATGAATGCGGATGGGGCATTGGATAACCCAAATGGAATTAAAATGCACTCATACATTCCTTCTATGGTCTTGAAGGATGTTTTCCATTCATCTCCCTCATTGAATTTGATTTGATGGTATCCACTCTTCAAGTCAATCTTTGTGAAAAATTTGGCTTCACCTAGACAGTCCATTAGATCTTCTATCCTAGGGAAAGGGAACCTATACCTAATGGTTATTCTATTTATTTCTCTAGAGTTAGTACATAGCCTCCAACTTCCTCACTTTTTAGGGGCTAAGACAGTGGGTACGACACAAGGGTTAATACTTTTCCTAATCAGACCTTGGATTAGGAGTTCTTGAATCTGTCTAGCTATTTCCTAATTTTGTTGAGGATTCATTTTATATGCAGTCTTATTGGGAAGGGTAGCTCCTGGAATGAAGTCTATTTGGTGGCTTACAGTCCCCTTAGGGGGTAGGGATGTTGGTTTTCCATCACTAACAATGCCTTCATACTCCTGCAACATCTCCCACACTTCCTTTGGCAATTCTGTCTTCTTGACTGTCTTGTCTGCAACTTCTTCTTTTGGTCTCAACATAAGCACAAACAAAACTCCCTCTCCTTCTTCTAAGGCTTCTAAGAACTCTTTCTCACTAACCATGAGAACATTGGGGCAAGATGATTTCATTTCTCCATCCTCCAATAGTGACTATATTTTGAATGTCACATTGTCTTTCTTGAAAGAATATGAGTTCTTTTCTCCATCATGCATGGCTTGTCGGTAAAATTGTCATGGTCTACCTAGGATTAGGTGACATGTGTCCATAAGCGGAACATCACATAATACTTTGTCCTTGTACCTCCCAATTGAAAACTACACCCAAGCTTGTTCATTAACAAGGACATGTCCTTTATTTAACCAAGTGACTTTATAATGATTGGTTTGGGGTATCCTTTTCATTTTCAACTTGTTGACTGCTTCCTCTGACACTATGTTTTTAGTAGACCCTAGGTCTATGATGACTCTACAAACCTTTCCCATCATCTTGCACTTCACTCTAAATAGTGATATCCTTTGACTAGGCTCTTCTTTCACTGGCTCCTTAATCAAATTTCTTCTCATCATTAAGTTTTCACCTTCCTCTGACTGTAACGGTTCTTTGGGGTGTTTACCTCCACCACTGGTGTCCTCTTGAACATAATTTACCCTTTTATCACTTCCTTGGGAAGTGTTTCCTTTCTCTAGACACCTATATGCAGGATGTCCCATCTGATTGTAGTGATAACATTTCATAGTGGAAAAGTAGTTACCCCTTCCTTGAGTACTGCCTCTTCCTCTATTGTAAGAGTTCCTTCCTCTATTTGAACTCCCTCTTTTGGAGTTTCCTTCTTTCTTCTCAGTAATCTTAGTATCTCCTTAAATCTTTGGTTCAAAACTTCTTCCACCATATCCACCTCTCTATCCTCTGTTGTCTCTTCCTCTGGTATTCCTAGAGTCTTGTTTCTTTCTCAGCTTCTCTTCAACCTTGATAGCAATATGGTGGCACTTCTGAATGGTGTTTGGAGTCAAAAGACTCATCTCATCTTGTATGGTCCACTTAAGTACATTAAGGTATCTTTCTACCTTTACTTTCTCATCCTCTGCAACTCTAGACCTCATGCACAGCCTCTAAAATTCTTTCATGTAGGAGTTTACATCTAGGTCCTTCTGTCTTAAACCTTGTCTTCTTTTATGAAGTTGGATTTCATAATCTTTAGGGATATAAGCATATCTAATCATTGCAACCATAGCTCTCCATGTGGCAATGGTCTTCTTTCATTACTTCTCCCTCTCATCTAGGATGAATTTCCACCAAATAAGTGCAGACCCTCTTAGTCTGGCCTTAGAAACTTTCACCTTTTGAGCCTCAGTTATGCCATCACACTCAAAATGGTTTTCTAGTCCTTCTATCCAATCTAGGACTATCTCTAGTTCCATCTTTCTGGTAAAGATATGAACTCCTATTTATTTACCACTCATATCCTTTAAGGCTTTCAAGAATGGTTCCTCATTAAGGACATGGTCATCTTCGAGTACTTCATCATCTATGGCAATCTCCTTGCCTTTCCCTTCAACCTTATCCTTCACTTCTTCTTCTTTCACATCAACATCATCTACCTTTTTCTCTAATTGAGCCAATCTATATCGGAGCATTCTATTCTCCACTTCTTGATCATATACCTTCTTAGCCAACTTTGCATTGGTCACCATTGTATATTCTCCTACTAACTCTACTAGTTGGAACATTAACCGCAAGCCTGATCAAACTAAGCTCTAATACCAATCTGTTCCAAGGTGTGCTCAAACAAGCTTGCTAAGGAATTCACTTTTCCAAGTTTTATTTGGATCCCAATCACTCTCCTAGGACCCCAATAGTATGAATTCTCCACTCCCAAGACTATCCTAACTCCACTTCTTGTGTTTAACCTTGAAGGAAAACTATCATTAGTTTTGTCTCAATGCTGCACTCTAGCTTGAAGGATTCTAGGGATAAATCCTTCATACCAACTTCACCAATGCTACAAGGGTCATATCCACCATTAAAAAACTCATTCTACATCCTTCCAACTCCATTGGAATGGGTCTTCAATCTCTGATCAATCGAGTTAAAGATTTATTCTCAATTTGGTCCTTTTATGCCTAGTTGACCAATTAGCCCTATCGAGAGGTTTTTATGGATTCTTTCTCAAAACTTACAAAAAAACCAAAAAAAAAACCTAGGATCCTGATACCCTTTTCGAAGACCTAAAATATTTTCAAGGCTTGGGCTCCTAAGTCACCCGTACACCAGTGTCCTAAAATATAGGGAAAATAGGGTTATTTTGGCTCTCCACAAGCAGTCTACTAATTTCTACATAGAAATCTATCCAAAAGGATTGGACAAGCTCTTATCTCACAACTAGGTATCTATAGGACCCTAATTCTTCTAAAACCACACTTGGTTTATATCTCTCACACACACCCTTTCTTTTGCATTCACTCTTAGCTTTGTCATGCACCTAATCGGACAGTCATTGCTCTCAAAGGGCATGGCCTTAAAAATAGAAAATCAGTTCTCCAGGCATCCTACTTGCATATATACACTTTATAAAGGCTCCCCTACCATATTCATCCACCCTGTGAAGTTTCCCACAGTTGGATTCTATGGGGAAGCCATGAAACAAAAAACTACCTAGATTGTTACAACAAACACACTAAATCCTAAACAATTTACTAAGCCTAGCTAATCAGCTCTAAAAGACTCACTCACTGAATGAAAAACTCTTACACCTATTCCTACTACATGAACCCAATACTGTATCAAGCTTTTCAATCCATTAATACACTATTACCATCCAAACAATTCGACTGTATCAGAAAACCATAAAACTTGCTTCTATTCACTTTCAAAAACATGTTACATCACCACCCTACCTTGGGAAATGAGCCACAAGGTATCTTAAGATACCTCCTCCATGTTTCTAGGCCACTTGCATTCAATTCCCATTCCTACTTTGAAGGGAATCCAAAGTTGTCGTTGTTGTATGCAACATTTGCAAACTTGCAAATGTTGTCATGACAACATTTTAGCATCTTTTGCATTAATGATGAAAACTAACTTCCATGACCTATAACCCATATCATTCGATGAATTAACATCATTAAGGCCTTTTTAGGCACTTTCCACATCTTTCTTAGGTCTAGGACACCTTGAGACCATATTTCCCATTTTAGGCCTATACTAAGGATTAACAACTTAGGAATCAAACTAACCTAAACTAGATTGGATTTAGTACTAACTACTAATCCATCTAGTCACACACATTGCAAGACCTTCTAAGGTCAAAATTTAAAGGCACTGACTTGGCTAGAGTCAGTTACAAGCCAAAATTGGACTAAGCATTTGGAGTTTGCCTAGGTGCTCCTGCACCACATATTCATACATATACATAAATATACACATACATATACATATACATATACATATACATATACATATACATATACATACACATACACATACACATACACATACACATACACACACACAAATATATACATATATATATATATACACACACACACACACACACAGTGAGAGAAGCAGAGATGAGGGGATATATATATATATATATA
>MU225951.1:389168-401209 GCA_018584345.1 Thuja plicata | reverse complement strand
GATTCCAAATTTAGAAATTTATAAAGCACCTTGTGTTCTGCAATTTCACTACCGAGGAGTATATAAAGAAAATAATCACCAACTTCCCAGCCGCAATAAATTTTGAAGGAATGTTTCACGTAAGGTGACTTGCCTCGGAAAAGGAAATTAATGAATATCGATAAACAAAAAATGCATCCTGCGTAACTTTGCTCCGAAGTCGAAAAGAAAAATAATGAATGTTGATGAATCACAACTCATATCCCGTAAAATTGTACTTTTTATTATGTTAATGTCTAAGCAAAATCTTTGCCTGGATTATTATGTACTGCTCAAGTTACGCAGACTGCGAGCGTGTCCTCCAAACCACCACATCCTAGCTGTGATTTTAAATTTTGAACTGACAAGTGACAACTTGGTAGCCGCAGTAAATTTTGAAGGAATGTTTCGCGTAAGGTGACTTCACTCCGAAAAGAAAAATAATGAATTTTCATTAAAATCTTTCATTCATTCATTCATTGTTTACGAATCAAACCTCATATCTTGTACAAATTATCCTTTTTAATGTCTAATCAAAATCTTGGCGTCGATAAGTCTCTTTAATTGCACTTCAGTGTTCACTGTCATTGTAACTTCGCGATGAAGTTAAGTAGACTGCCAGCGTGGCCTCGGAACCCGCATATCCTACCTGCGATCATAACTTCCGAAGTCACGCACAATGTCAACTTGTTCTTTGCATATCTTCGTGGCCTTCAACTCCAAACTGCCAACATAACTACCGAAGTCACGTACGCCATCAACCTAACCATTATGTATCTTTGTAACTGTCAGCATTGACCCTCCTTTTAGCCTGCCGAAGCTATGCAAATACTATAAATACTATTTTTTATTCGCCAATATATAATTTTAATACTATAAATACTGTATTTTATTCGCCATTATATAATTTTAATACTATAAATATTGTATTTTATTCACCAATATATAATTTTAATACTATAAATACTGTATTTTATTCGCCAATATATATATTTTTATTAAAAAATAATGTTTTTCATTGGCCATTATATATATTTTATACTATCAATACTATTTTTCATTCGCCATTATATAATTTTAATACTATCAATACTGTTTTTTATTCGCCAACATATAATTTTAATACTATAAATACTGTTTTTCATTCGCCATTATATATTTTTTATACTATCAATACTGTTTTTCATTCACCATTATATAATGTTAATACTATCAATACTATTTTTTATTCGCCAATATATAATTTTAATACTATAAATACTATTTTTTATTCGCCAATATATATTTTTAATACTATAAATACTCTTTTCTATTCACCAATATATATTTTTATACTATTCATATTGTTTTTTATTCGCCAAATGAGATTATTTTTTTTACTTTGAAAATAAAAAATTTCACCAATAAAATTAATCATTTCCTCTGTAATTTTCTAAATTTCGCCAATTTTTTACACCTTTTTTGAAGGGGGGGTTTCTTAAAGATTACTCTGATACTGGTCAACATTATCTCTTGGAATCCAAGCATTATTTGCCTTTGCAGTATCTTCTTCCTCTGATACACATTCTTTTCATCTAGAAAGCTCCCCCTGTACAGTTTGGAGAGTGTTTGCAGTCACCTGCTGTTGGGACCCCATATGACAAGTCTTATGAAAATATTATTAGTAAAAGATATTTTCTACATAAATCACCAAAGTGAGATGTTCTAGCTAAATTGAGCAAAATATTATTATTATAAATTTAGAAATGTTATTTAATTTTGAATCTTAAATTTAGATTTTTTATATATACAAATCATTGCTTTTATAATTATGATTGTAGATATTTTTCAATATAATTATAATTTTAAGTCTTTAATCTAAGAAAAGTAATTTAGTGCATTAATAAGTCTTATTGAGAGTAAGGCTCAAACATCATAAAAGAGAAATTAAGGATCATGGCTAGCGTGAATTTGACAAAATGAATATCCCTAAATCTTTAGCTCTTAGCCAATGAGGTTTCAACCTAAAGACTTGTGTCCCTAAATTGGATAGTGAAAATTTCTTCCTAGGTGACATAATACAACCCATAAAAATAAATATAAAAAAATAACTCAATAATTTTCACTTTACAAGGTCTAAACAACATGGACAAGAAGTGGTTAATATATATGGTAGGACTAAGGAAAAACCTTTTGACTACCTGATGTACATATTTACTATCAAAAGCTAGAACAAAAACTATAAGGAGTTAAGTTGTATACGAGGACAACCAAAAAAAATCATCAAAATTAGATTATTGGGGTATTTGTGCATAAGTATTGGATCGATCATGTAATTTTTTTGGTTGTCAAAGCGAACAGGTAATGGGACAATAGAGAATATGTTTTGGATGACACTTTGAAATGACCATTTTTGGACCCTTGAATGCATAATGGATCCCACAACATCCACCTTTATTACCCAGAGGCCAAAACATTAAGTAGTTAAGTCGCATAGGAAGACAACAAAATAAAATCATAGAAATCTGATGTACCATTTAGGAACTTAGGGTGTGTTAAGTTAGCTATAATGACAAAAAAATAAGCCATTAAAAATCTGATTATTGAGGCATCTATGCATGAGTATTGGCTCAATTGTGTAATTTTTTTGGTTCTCAAAGCAAATGGGTAATGTGACAATAGGGAATATGTATTGAATGACACTTTCAAATGACCACTTTTTGACCCTTGTACACATAAAAGGTCCCACAACGTTCAAATTTACCACCTAGAAACTAAAGTAATAGCTATAAGTAATTAACTCACATACAAAGATGCAGGATACCCAAACTGTTGACAGTTATAGCACTTCATTGAAGAGAAATAAGATCCTCTTCCTTGGTTATTAGTTCTTCCTCTTGAACTATTATTTGAACTTCTTCCTCGGTTGTAACCACCTCTTATGTTACTAGATTCTCCTTGATTCTCAGTGAGTTTGGACTCACTCTGATTTCTAGCCTCAAAATTCCTTCCACCGAATCCTCCTCTTTCACTTCAATTGTCTCTTCCTCTTCCTCTGTTGTTTGAACCTTGTTTCTTTTTGAACTTCTCTTCTACCTTAAGAGCTACCTGATAACATTGATGTACTGTCTGGGGCTTAAGAGACTGATTTCCTCTTGGATATTCTACTTGAGACCATTTAGATACCTAGCCACTTTCAGGCTCTCCTCTTCCATTACATGTGACCTTAAGCATAACTTGTGAAACTCTTCTGTATAGGTACTGACCTCTAAGTCTTTTTGTCTTAGATTCTGTCTTTTCTTGTGCAACTGCACTTCATAATCATCGAGGAGATAAGTTTCCCTCATTTTAGCCACCATACTTTTTCAACTAGTTATAGGATTCTTTTCTTCTTTGGTCCTTTCATATTGGACAAACTTCCACCAAGTGAGAGCAGTCCCTCTCAATCTTGTCTTGGCTATTCTAACCTTCTGAGCCTCGGTCACATTATCAAAGTCAAAGAGATTCTCAAGACCTTCTATCCACTCCATGACTACTTCTAGTTCCATCTTGCCACTGAACAGAGACATACCTTCCAAGGACTTACCACTCATTTCTTTCAAAGCTCTCAAGAATGGATCTTCTTGAAGTACAAGGTCTGGCTCTATTATTATGTCTTCCTCGGCCACTAACTTACCCTTTCCATCAACTTCTCTCATAAGTGCTCTGACTTTTGCAGTCCTAAGCTACACTTCTTCTAACTTAGTTTCCATTTCGGCCAACTATTCCTTCTGGAGTCTATTCTCCTCTTTCTGCTCTTCTACATCCTTTGCCAAATCAGCATTGGTCACCATTTTGAATGAATCTACAGACTCTTCTGAAGATAACACCCAAAAAAATAAGACCAATCTTTAGGCTCTGATACCAATATGATGGGGAACTTAGGATCCTTCTCTACAGAGTCAGCCTGACTCTTCTCTAAGGTCTCTCTCTTAGACCTCCTAGGGTGCTTTCAAACCCTAATCTGAAGTAAGTCACTAAGAACTTCACTTCCTTCTCAAGACCCAGTTCCCATCAACAAGTTATTCTTCCACACTTGGTGAACCTACAAGGGTAGATTCATTCTGACTAAACCAACTCATTCAACCAATGCACTCATGACCTCTTTCTCACTTTCTTCCCTAGTCAGACTGTTACTGAGCTCGCCTAGGGTAAGAACTCCCAAATCATGATTGTCATATCTTCTACCAAAAACAAAGAAGGGGCTCCTCTCAAATTCTATCCAGGGACATAGTTCTCACCATGGATTCAAGAACCTTGAGGAGCCATTCAGTATTTACAACCCAGAATGGGCCCAAAACTTAAAACTTGCATAACCAAAACATAAGATTAAACTACTTGCATACAACATAAACAACAACAACTAAACACACAACCTACAACTTTTCATTAATTGGAAAATAAGAAAACCATACAAACACATCCAACTCTTTCTGTCTCTATCGAACTCTATCAAACCTCTTGAAATGAAGGCCTCGAGATCTTTTATAATATTTCCATCATTGGAACAACCTTAACTACCCACTCAAGTCGAAAGCATCTTTTTAGGAACTATTACAACTGACCATACTGTCTACTAAAGACAAAAGCCGCTTTTCTCGGGCCGTTCTAACTGAATGTACCGAGTAACAACAATACATATCGATAATTAGAACATGCACAATAGTAGTACCGAGCACACTAGTACCAAGCACATCAGTAGCGAGCACCATCAGTACCGAGCAACATCAGTATTGAGTAACATTAGTACCGAGTATCGAGCACCAATACCGAGCATCAGTACCGAGCGTCATTATCGAGCATCATTACATGTCGAGCACTTCAGTACATACCGAGCAACTTATCTAAGGTTCCTAATGCCTTGGTTAGATTTCTAGAGGCTTACAACCTACCTCAACAACAGACAAAAAAATTAAAAACATGCATCTAAGAAACTAAGGTGTTTGTTCACCAAGTTTGACCCATTTTGCACTTGGTCATTACAAGAGTGAATGAACAAACATCTTACAAATCAACTTAAACAAATCCAAAATGTTCCTAAGGGCCTTTAACCCTAAGTTCCCACATAACAGGTCCCACAATGTTCAACTTTACCAGCCAGAAACTAAAGTAATAGCTATAAGTAATTAACTCACATACAAAGATAACCCAAAAAAGTCGTAATTAACTCACATATAAGTAATTAAAATCTAATGTACCATTTAAGAACTTAGTAGATGAAATTATCTATAACGACTACTAATACTCTTCCCGTTCTTTCTAGATAACTGAAAATCATCTATTAAAATTAAGAAAATAACAAATCCCTCAATTATTTCTATAAAGTCCAAACAAAATGGACAAGAATTGGTTACTATACATGGGTCCGACTAGAGAAAAACCTTGTACTAGCAAGGAGGTGTCTGTGAACCACACAACCTTGATCACATTTCTCATTCCCTTACCATGGAATCCAGTCCTGCCATAGCCAGAACTCTGAGTGATCTTCAGAGCACTAATAGCTCATTTTTTCTCCTCTTATCCACCTCACTTGCTTCATTACTTCTACTGCTCATTCTCAAGTCCATCTATGGCGGGAAAACCAAAAACCTCCCTCCAGGAAGTCTAGGCTTCCCTCTAATTGGAGAAACTCTTCAATTTCTGAGCGCCTACAAATCCAACAAAGCAAAAGACTGGGTGAAAGAAAGAGTTGAAAAATATGGCCCAGTTTTCAAAACATCTCTTATGGGTTGCCCAACAGTGATCCTCACTGGCCAAGCAGGCAACAGATTTCTGTTCCACAACGATGGGCACACAATAATGAACACCCAGCCCAAACATTTAAGCAGAATCTTTGGAGAAAATGGAATTGGGATGCTTTCTGGCGAAGAACACAAGAGAATAAGAGGTGCCATCATGCAGTTCATGAAGCCAGAAGCTCTGCAGAGATTTGTGGGAAAAATTGATTCAGTTGTTCGACAACATTTTTTTGAGTTTTGGGATGGAAAAGAGAGTATTACAGTGATGCCATTGATGAGCAAGCTTACTTTTCAAGTTGCCTGTGATCTGTTCTTCAGCTTGAATGACAGTGGAGAAAGGGATAAATTGGCTTTGGAATTTGAAACTGCTGTGAAGGGTATTTGGTCTACTCCTTTGAATTTGCCTGGAATGACGTACAGGAGGGCTTTTGATGCTCGGTGTCGTGTGAAGAAGCAGATTTCTATGCTGGTTGAGAAGAGGAGGAGGGAGATTGAAGGAGGAAAAGAGTTTCCTAACCAAGATTTCATGACATGTTTGATTAGCATGAAGGATGAGAATGGAAAGGAGCTTTCTGAGGATGAGATCATTGATAATGTCATAACTGTCATGATTGCTGGACATGACACCACTGCCGGTCTTCTTACACATATTGTCAGGCTCATGGCACTTCATCCACATGTTTACCAAAATGTTCTTCAAGGTATTTCTTCATTTTCTTTACTTTCTTGTGTATTATAGGAAAAAGTAGTGGTTATAGTTAATTTGGTGTTTTTATGGATTTATAAAGTAAATTAGATTTTGATAATCTTTTGTCGTATGTGATTTATGAGTTTAAAGTTATTGTTTCAATTTTTAGTAGTTACGAAGAATGTGTAAGACAATATTTTTCAAAGTATTTTCATCTTCATTTCTTTCTTATAAGATAAGGGAAGGGAACTAGTAATCGTAATATCTAATTTCGTTATAGCTAATTTTGTGTGCTTTCAAGTGTTTGGAATGGTATCTTAAATTTTGATGATTTTTTGACAAATGAGATTCAAGAGCTTAAGTTTATTATTTTAGTTTTTGGGTAGTTGTGAAGAATGCAAGATGATTCAGTATGTGCACAAAGGTCATTTACGTCTTATAGATGTCTACTAACCATATGCTTTAACGATCTAAAAAATATCATTATTAGATATTCTTATAACGATCTAAACAATATCGCTATTAGATATTCTTATAATGGAATATTGTTCAAGACATTTTCATCTTCATTTCTTTCATATAAGATAAGGGAAGGGAACCAATAGTTGTTATAGCTAATTTTGTGTACTTTTGGGTTTTTGAACGATATTTTAGATTTTGAATTTTTTGTTTTTCATATATGAATTAGGAGAGCTTAAAGCTATTGTTTCAATTGGGTGGTTAAGAATGATAATATGTGCAAAGGTCGAAAAATGATCATTTACCCTATAATTGTTTCTCTTATAGACATCTAATAAGCATGCATTATAACAACCTAGAAAAATTCGTTGTAAAATATTCTTATAACGAAATATTGTACAAGGTATTTTCATCTTTATTTCTTTCTTAGAAGAGAAGGGAAGAGAATCAATGGTTGTAATATCTAATTTTTCTATAATTAATTTTGTGTGCTTCAAGTGTTTTGAATGGTGCATTAAATTTTGATGTGTTTTTGACAAATGAGATTTAAGACTATTGTTTTAGTTTCTCGGTAGTTGCAAGAATGCTAGATGATTTGGTATGTGCACAAAGGTCAAAAAAATGATAATTTAGAGATGATGCTTCATGACTATTTATAGGCACCTCAATAACCATACTATAACAACCTAGAACATTTGCAAAATAAATCCAAGACATATAAAGATTTTTGATTATTTTTTAATTTATTTTTTGTATGTGATTTAGGAGCTTAAAGCTATAATCTTAGCTTCTAGGTAGTATGAAGAACGTGGGATGATTCCTTATGTCCACAGAGGCCAAAATTCTGATCATTTAGAGGTGACACCCTATACCTACTTATAGACATCACAATAACCATGTATTACAACAACCTCAAAAACTTTCACAGCCAATGGTGCAACAATTGTTTGGATGGATACTTATGCATAAATGTCTTGGTAATGAAGCACTATGGGAAGCAATAAAGTTGCACACAACTCTTCCAACTAAAAATTAAAATTTTATTTACTAGCGGTATAAGTGGGTAGCTATTGATACATGTGTAATATTTTAGTGGACTTTTAATTATCACGTGTTTGAGCTTTATTTAAAGAGTAATTATTGAAATGGATGAGCAAGGAGTGAACGGTCATTGAACTCCTTCCCTTAAATAGAAAATTAGTGTCTTATTTGTTTTATTATTGAATCACCAAGAGAAGGGCCCTGATCCCATATAGTACATCTTAACACAAACCAACAAAATCGCAGGCCATTACAACCTGAGGATTAGGGTCTTAATTGTTTTAATATAATAGTTTGCAGTTGAGCTAGGAAAAATAGATACATAGATATGATGAGATTTAAACAACATATTTTAAATTTTTACTTACTAAACGATTCTTTCTAACTTTTCTAATAAGATTGTGATTTCTGACAAATAGCACACAAAGATTGATTACAACACAACTATAATCATTCTATAAAAACATAACAATCTGAAAAAACTAAATATAATCAAATTGATCGATTCTTGATACTTGCACCATTTTTATTTATTTATTTTATTAAAAATAAATTTTAAATAAACTAAAAATCTTTTACAAATACAAAAAGCTGATGCACAACATACTCTATGCCAAACAACAAAACAACTATTGGCCATACATAACCTTTCACCATTTTTATTTCTTACATGAAATTTCGATGATCATTTCTTAGAATTCTGTTTTAGTTTCACTACGGAGATGGCAAGATTCATTGAGCTAGACCTAAATATTTTTTAATTATTAATTTCATTGATATTGATTTTTACGTCAATTTCCTTAAGCATATATTGATCCGTATAAAGCATTTGTCGTTCGGCAAAATATACAAAAATCCTTGGAATTGTAGTTGCGAAAAGCCTCTCAAAACATGCTTTGTTTTAATTAATTTTTTTAATAGATGATATAATTATTTTTTATCAATAAATCGAAAGATGTATTTGATTCTTAATTTGGAATTGGATATCAATTAGATTTAGTCAAGAAGATGGTAAATAAGATTTCATCTTCAACAAATTACTAGTCTTAATTTATGGTTTAAATTACTATTATAACATGTTTTCAATACCAAACTATTATTATTATAATGTGTCTTCAATGTCTATTATGATAAAATTGCTATTATAAAATATGTTTGGTATTACTTGATAAATATGATATTCATTTATTATATTTAATGGGCCTTTGGTCTGCTGGTGAAGTAGTTTGGTTCTAAATTAGCCCACTAGAGATCAAGTCTTGCTTAGTGCAAAGGTTTTGACACCGTAAGGGATGAGGCTGGGATCGTGTCCCGGGCGAATTTTAGTAGAATGGATACCCCTTAGTCCTTAGCTCTTAGCCAAAGAGGTTATGAACCTCCAACAAAGAAAAATAAATTATTAGTAAATTTTTGTACACATTTGTTTGTTACAGTCATGCTCCTCATATTACTACATTTTACTACTTTCCTTTTAAACTAATAGTAATTTAAATTAAAGAGTTCATAATATATCTTTTAGTATTTGTAATGTTTTTAAATTGAAAATATTTTATATTATATAAATTACATAATTAATTATATATAAAAGCAATAAATAAAATTTGTACTTTTCTTTAAAGTTTCATTTAAGCTCATTTTTATTATTAATTTTCTAATTTAGATTTTATTTTATATATATTTTATTTCAATATCTAGGCACGCTTTTCTATTATGCATGTACTTTTACATGTATTTTGATAAGATATATGAATTTTAATGTTTTTGTTACATGTATTTAAGTCTACATAAAAAATAATAAAATATGACTATTTGTAAAATCAATTTGATGCATGTTATTTTAGATGTCTTTTCTTAATACATTTTAACAAAATTTGTGTAGAACAAACAATAGTCCTAGAAGAGAAAGAATCAAATGAGCCTCTTAAATGGGAAGATCTTCATAATATGAAGTACACATGGAAGGTGGCTCAAGAAGCATTGCGTTTGTTTCCTCCTATTTTTGGTGGATTTAGAAAGACAATTGAAGATGTTGAATATCAAGGTTGTACAATTCCAAAGGGTTGGCAGGTATGTTATTTCTTCTTGTATAATTATTATGATGATCATGGTATGTGATCTCACTATTTATAGAAATGTTAGCAAAAAAAACACTCTAATTTAGTTATACAATTTCATAATGTGTAGTTATTTTGGGAGACAAGCTCCACACATTGCAATGATGAGTACTTCAAGGATCCACATTTATTTGATCCATCTCATTTTGATAGTCAAGTTTCACGTTTTGTGTTTACTCCATTTGGAGGGGGGGCTCGGATTTGCCCTGGCTATAACTTTGCAAAGATAGAGACAATGATTTTTGTACACTATTTGGTAACCAAATGGAAATGGTCTATGAAGAATCCTAATGAAAGAATAATTTCTGAACCTGCCCCCATTCCTATGATGGGTTTGCCTATAAATATATATTCTAAGGTAAAGTGAGCATCTAAAATAATTTTCAAATTATGGATTGTAAACGACAAGGAGACAATTATGTCATGCAAATACTCTTATAAGAGGTAGCATCATTATATCAATTTCTAGATATTTTCTTTCACTATATGTAATATAAGCTATAATATTTATGTAGATAATTTCATTTGTTTTATATAAATAATAACATTTGCACATTTATATTGACATAATCAAACCTTTTTTATTTTTTATATATTTTGAGTTAATGAATGTTATTTTCATTTAATACTTATTTTGTTTCAAATTTAACTTAAAATTTTAAAAGTTATTCAATCATCATTTTTTTAAAGTCCCAAAGTTTAAATTTTTTTTCAATCCTTTTTATTTAATCAAATATTGTTTTATCTAGTAATTAAGGGAAACATTCACTTTTTCCTATTCCCAATGAAGATAATCATAATGAATGCCAAGGTAGAAAAATTGAAGTTTATATTATTAAACTTAAAGTTATTGTTTCAATTTTTGCGTAGTTACGAAGAATGTAGGATCACTCATTATGTGAACAAAGGTAAAAAATGGTCATCTATGCATGCATACCTATTTCTCTTATATGCACATAAAACCATACACCATAACAACCTAAAAAATTCATTATAAGTTATTCTTATAACAAAATACTGGTCGAGGCATTTTCATATTCATTTATTTCTTATGTGATAAGGGACAAAAACCATTATAGCTAATTTCATGCACTTTTATATTTTGTAATCATCAATCAAATTTTGATGATTTTATTCTCGTATGTGATTTAAAATATTAAATTTATTGTTTTAGCTTTTGGGCAGTTAGGAAGAATGCATAACGATTCATTATGTGCACAAATATTAGAAAATGGTCATTTATTCCTACACCAATTTCTCTTATAGATGCCTACTAACCATACACTATAAAAACCTTAAAAGAAAATTTATAAGATATTCTTATAACATGATATATTGTTCAAGGTATTTTCATCCTTATTTATTTCTTATAAGGTAAGGAAAGGGAATCAATAGTTGTTGCAACTAATTTTGTGCTCTTTTAAGTTTTTGAATGATACATTAGGTTTCAACAATTTTATTTGTGTGTAATATAAGAGATTAATGTCATTCTTTCACATTATAGGTAGTTACAAAGAATGCATGACGATTCGTTATGTACACAAAGGTCATGAAAATGGTCATGTATGCTTATACCTATTTGTCTTATAGACACCTAATAAACTGCACTATAACAACCTAAAAAAATTGTTAGAAGATATTTTTATAACGAAATATTGTTCTAGGAATTTTCAATTTCATCTTCATTTTTAATAATTGTGCATAAATCTGTCTCAAAGAAAGGTATTTTCTAATTCGGTTTCTAGTTACTATATATACTACACGAATTCCCCTTTATGACTCAAAGAATTTTAAAAATTTTCTCCAAAAGGAAAAGGAAGTATTCTACATTATGCCACACTCTTTCTCTTTAAAATACATGTTATGAATAGCCATTGATAAAAGAATTGTCCCATTCTTTAAAATTGCATGCCTAGGAAAAAGGGAAATTTATAAAGTAGATTGCAAAAAGGGAAAGACACATTT